>PVJI01008340.1:0-71780 GCA_004026765.1 Micronycteris hirsuta
CTGATGGATAACTCTTTTCTCAACGATCACCAATTGATTGCATTTTCTTTCATGGACCCTTAAAAATGCAAGCAAATAAGGACATTTTGGAAACTTGTGTTATCTGTTCACATAGACACTGGACAAGCTTACCATTATTTGGATAAAAATAAGAGTGTTCCTTTTACAAAATAGTCACAGGGCTGTAAAGCACAGCATATGGAATATAATCAATAATACTGTAATGACTACGCATGATGTAAGAAGGGTACTGGGCTAATTGGGATGATCAACTTTGTAAGTGATAGCAATGCCTAACCACTATCCTATATACCTGAAATTATATAATATTGAATGTCAACTATACTTGAAAAAAATTAAATGATGGTTCCTTCTTATTCTGTGCCCTTTAAAGATATCCAACTGTGCAAATATGAAAGTGCACAAAAAAAGACGATATTATTACCGGAACCTGGCCTTAGTTCCCTAGATTTACCTCTTAGGTGCCACTGTGGAATGACTCTTCCCCCTGCCCACCCTTCCATTTGGCTCTGTCATGACTCATCACATTGGCAAACTGGCTTTTCCCACCTGGCCTTTCATCAGGACAAATTCTGATTTGTGTTCTCCCCAAAAAAACTCAAGAGTAAAGGAATAAATCCACCTTTGTGATAAGTTCCAAACCTCTTCAATGATCTCCCTTATAAAGCAGTTTAAAATTCTTCCCTGACTTCCCAACCTGCTCCAAATAAAATATACTCTCTTTGCCAGCCATGCAGTACAAGCCACTCACTTACTCATTCATGCAGGAAGTGTATGATGGGTGCCCCACTCTACACCGCTATTCTTCTGTGTTTCTGTTGACAAGATTAAAGCAGCATGTCTCCCTTATACTTAACGAAAGAGGATGATACCAAGGAGTAAATGCATGTATGCCGTGAGTGCAGGAAGTGAAGTGGGATACAGAAATTTGAAAGGTAGCATGGTGGGAAAGTAGAAAGAAAGGGCAGGGAGACTGGAGCTGAACACGGCAGGAAAGACCCCCTCTTAGATGGTCACATTAGAGTAGGATCTAAATGTACATCTAAGGAAAGCTTTTCAGACCATGAGCATCAAGTGCTCGGGGTCTGAGCCTGGAATGCATTTGGCAAATCCAGGGGGAAGGACGAGACCATAAAGTGTTTAGAGCAGAGTATTAGTGTTGGATAGGGGCTAGATTGGCAGGCTGGAGTTCAAAGGGAAACCAGAGACAGTTTTAAGCTGCGCCCCATCCATCTCTGGGCCTAAGGGTGGAGTGAGTAAGTAACTCCTTCTCTCCCTAAAATGACAGACTATGAGTGTCCACTTCCCAAGGAAATGATTCACCTATCATGTCAATGACAATAGATTTTTACATCCTCTCAGTATCTTTTGTAGGCTGAAGCAAATAAAGTTTATTGTTTTAGAATATTTAGTGATATTGGACTATGTTCATATTTTACTGCCTGACAACTATAGCATAGTTGGTCCCATTTTCATCTTAAAAATTATACACATTTGTATGTTTGTATAATATTTGTCTATAATATTTATTTGTATTATGTATGCTTATGGTTCATAAACAATATGTATGCAACCATCACAAAATAATATACAACAATATTAACAGTATTTTACAAACTATGGGGTTATGAATATTATTCTACTTTTTATTGTTTTTTACTTTTTTCAACATTTTTACAATATGGATCACTATTATTATTAAAAAGATTCGAAACAAATATGCATGACTATTATTAAGAGTCAAAACTAAAGGCCTTCTCAAAATTGCTCTAATTTTCAGATATTTAGGAAAATATGGAGAAAGATTCATTATTTAGAATTGTTAATTTTTTATGTTTGAAATATGGAACGACTGTTAATTAGTAGTCCAATATTGGATGTCTTGCTTAACTTCTCTGAGTGTCAGCATTATCGTTTGACAAAGTGTAAAATAATGACTAAAAGTAGGGGTGTTATAAGAAGTAAATTTAAAAAATTGCAAGCAATACATTACAAAATTATCTTAATTATATTGTTTTAGGGGTCAGTGATTATAACTGTATTTATACAATATGTAATAGAGTTTTATATGGAGTAGTTTTTGATGAATAATAAAAGAACCTTTTGATTCCAAATGCTAAAGTACTCTCTATTGATATAAAATCACAAAGTAATTAAATTGATGGTTGGAAATTGATCTTGAAACATTTTTTTTTTAGCACCAACTGACGTTCAGTATTTCCTTCCCATCCGTGAATGCCCGGTTTATCTCTGCACGCCTCCAACCACGAACCCGTCATTCACTGAGCAGCAACTCCTTCAAGTTAGAGCAGAACTCAGTTTTTTTCCCTGTTACACCAAAATTCATTTGTATATTCCTTTCTCTCTTCATCCTGCATCTTTCTTCAGGACCCAGATAAAAGAGGCTTAATCCAACATTCACATGATAATATTTTCAGTATTTAATAACAGTGATCATATCTCCTTTCCATTTTTTATCCTAATTCTCAGAAAATAAGGTTACAAGGCCTCTCGCCTTCCCCTGAAACATATTTTCTATATATTTATGAAACTGTGAAATATAAACCTAACACAAAATTCAATCATGTTTGATTGGCTTAGAACAAGGGACTCTGCCTGCCGAACTACTTTAATGCGGTATAAGATCAGGTAGCATGATAGGAGTCCTATCACTGGTTGTCTTAAATGATCTTCCAACATTATGGACTGAAAGGAGTTGGTCTTGGAACACAGAGAAGAAGCATTTGGGATAGTGGCTGGCACACAATAAGTGTTCAATAAATGAGGGATACTATTGTTATAATTCTCCCTCTAATTATTTTAGAACCTTTAAGATAATTTACATTTGCAATCACTAAGCCATATATGCCTGATCCTGTCCAAACACATTTGGTTTTTCAGGTCTTTGGATAGAACTTTCATCTTTGTTCATCTGCATTTTGTGAAAATTAAACAGTCTCATCATTGTAGCCTGTTAAAATCTCTTTGGATCATGATTCAGCCAGAGACAGTGTGCAGTCTCCTTCCCAGCTTCCTGTCAGCCTTGCATCTGATGAAATGTTTACTATGTCTTCAGCAAAACTACAGGTAAAAATGTTGACCACAGCAAGTTTAAAGGCAGAGGCATATATGCTGCACATCCCCAATGTAAGGAAGAAAGGGGGTGCTTTTAGCACAGTATACCTATGCCCTTTAAAAATAGGTGACTGAATTATTTTATCATTCAATTTTAACCTTCTCAATCATTATATTTACCTGAAATGCATTTTTTAAAGATTTTATTTATTTATTTTTAGAGAGAGGCGAAAGGAGGGAGAAAGAACAATGCATGGTTGCCTCTCACATGGCCCTCAGTGGGGACCTGGCCTGCAACCCAGGCATGTGCCCCGACTGGGAATTGAACTGGGACCTTTTGGTTCCCAGCCTGCACTCAATCCACTGAGCTACACCAGCTGGGCCTGAAATTCATTTTAAAAGTCATAGGATCTAAAGCAATTTGAAAATTGTCATTAGCTGTCATTTTTTAAAAAACATGAACTAAACCACAATCAAACTTGGAAATCTCTTGATATGTTTGAGCACTATAATTAATGAAAACTGGTTAATACTTTAAACCTGACTCTGTTTTAGGCCCTAAGCCAGGCCCTAAAGAAGTTCACAGTCTAGTGAAACACAGATTATCTACCATATTTTTCAGTCTATAAAACGCGCCATTACCCCCCGCCCAAATTTGGGAGGAAAATGGGTGTGCATCTTATAGTCCAAATGTAGTTGAATTATAGTCTGGATGTTATTTATGTTATTAAATATCTTACCAAAATTTTTTTTTCCTATTTTTGTCCTTTAAAACCTAAGTGCCATCTTATGGTCCAAAAAATACGGTAAATACATCATCCCTCTGTAGGTTGTCAAGTGCTGTAACAGAGGAATTCTCAAGAGTTTCTAAAGCATCACAACCAAATTTATATCCAGTAATTATAAAGGTTTTAACACTGAAAAATAATTTATAGATTATGAAATCCCATCCCCTCATTATGCTGAGAAGAAAGCTTGCTCAGAGAGGGGAAGTCACTTATCCAAGTTCACATTGCTAACTGGCGGAACAAAACTCAGACGTCTGAGGACCAATCCATGTTGTTCCTCCTTTCTTCCCCTTGGCAGTGCGCTCCCATACTAACGTATCTATGCCTTTATTTATTGAGAGTGATTGAATATTCTGTCTAAAAGTCATCTTTCTAAAGATAAATTCTCACAACCTAGAGTGAAAGATACACACAGAATAAATAGGAAATTTGTATCCTACTGAGTCTTTACCCCAGAACATACCTAAGAAATTAATGCGTGTGTTCATGCACAATTAAATTCTCTTAAATTCCAATATTAACTTGCCATTGTTTGTTTGTTTGGGTTTTTTCCTCTTTAGTGGAGTATAGGAAAATACAATAACAAAACCTTGTTAACTAAGAATGCAGTTTTGTTAGTTTTGAATTAGTTCATTCCACAAATATTTATTGACTTCTATTTAAAGCTCCTTTGTAAGATAAAATATAGGGCAGCTATGGTAGCAGTCCTTAAGAAATTTGCCTTGTGTGGACTCTGCTCTTTGGGCAACAGAAAAGCTATAAAGTGTGCCATAGAACCTAAGGTAAGGAGAAGATGGCAAATTCTCATTCTTCCCAAGAACACACAGGCTACTGTCACTCTGCTGAGCTGTTTGCTCCACCATAGATTAGAAGATCCAATAAACACTTAGTGGATCTTACTAACTGAAAATAATTGAGATATGCAACTTAAGTGATATTTTCTCATTTGGTTCTCCCAACTTCTCAGAGAGGCTGGTATTTTCAATTACCTCTAGTTATTATAGCTGAAAACCCAAGGCTCACAGATACTGACTAACTTGTCTAGGGGCATGCATCAAGTACTTGGAGGAGCTAAAGTTCAAACTCAAGTCTGCATGACTGCCAGGCCTGTCTCTGTCCACAGCACCGTTGGGTTATTCTGAAATCAAAGTGTGGTGAGGGCCACAGGTGCCTCTAGTCATGGGACAAAGAAGTGAGGGTAGCTTGGAAGCAGTCATTCTATCATTGAACAATTATTTGCATTTTTTCAGGTGAAATATTTGAAAAACACACTTTTCTATAAATTGAAATTCAAATATATGCATATATATATTTGTGTGTGTGTGTGTGTGTGTGTATACACACAAACATGTATTCATGAAGTATCTCTAGTGCAAAATTCTTCACTAAATCTGTGAAGTTCTGCATTTGGTCTTGTAAAGCTATTATTCACTAACAGTGATAATGAGAATTATGTTTGCCCTTTCTGAAGCTTCTCTTTCTGTATTTACAACATGGGCAGTTACATGCAAAATAGTTTATTATACATTTCTGTTATATTTGTTTCCAGGGTAGAAGTTCCAGGCAATGAGTTCATCTCCTGTTAAGCACATTTTTTGTTGGCCATGCCAAATTGCCTTAGCTGTGTGGTCTTACCAATGGCACAACACTTGCCAGGAGCTTCCCCAGGGAAATTAGGCAGTTCTAAGCAGCTCCAGATCTTTCAGCCCCAAGTTTGCTGAAAATAACCTGGGTATTTTCCAAACTCTTCAGTTCTACCTCACTGGTCCCTACATGGGTTCTCTAAAGTATTTGAATGACCTTGATCCACCCTAATTTGAAATCACTACAGGTAACAGAAGGAAAAGCTGAGAGGGGATCATTCCCAAGCAGGGAAGATCCTCTGAAAACAGGCACAGGCCCAGGTCCAGTGTGGAGGGCCTCATGTCTTCCACGTTTTGTACTGGATGTTTTTTTTTTGTTGTTGTTGTTTTGTTTTTTTTTCATGATGGCGAGGAGGGATTCTGCTGAGAAGAGGTATTCCTCAGGCTTTTTATTAGAAGTCAGAAATGAAAATAATAAGGGGCAGATGCCCAATCCTTTTTTTAAAAAAATTACTTTCCCCAAAGTGAATTTACAATGTAGGCAAGTGGCTGAAACTATAAGGACTGTAGTCAATTATGCAATAGTAGGCAATGGACACAAAAATAATAGAGTTCTTCACACACCGGCCTGCAGTTAGTTGAGAATACAGGTCATTTCAATGAAGTGGTACCCATATCAGGAAATGAAACATGAGGGGAGCTGAGAAGGGGCAACAAATTCAGACCACAGGGCTGGGCAAAGGTCTACTCATCATCAGAGACTACTTACTGCATTTTTAAATGTAACAGGCGCTTTTAGAACACCTGCTATACATCATGCACTACTACAATTGCTTCAGAAACACCAGTTAGCACTATGAGATAGATACTATCATCGTCAATTCTTGTTGATGGACAAGGAAACTGAGGCACAGGCAGTTTGAGCACTTGTCCAAGGGCACACAACTAGGAAGTGGGCGAGCTGAAATTTGAACCCCAGTGCTGCCTCGGCACTGTGTTCTTGCTGCCAAAGTAGGCATCTCTCTTAGTACCTTAAGAGGAAAAGATCTTATGAGCTGATCTACAGAGGTGGTGTGGAAAGGAAGATTTGGGAAGACTGTGTCACAGACTGCAGTGTTGGGAAAGCACAGGAGGGAGGGGACATTCATTCCATGGCCTTGGCTTGGAAGAAGAGAAAGACACCAAGAAACTGCTGGGACCAGAGATATGGCCTGGGCAGGGCAGTAAAAAAGCCTCCATGAGGCTCCTGCCGGATACCGTGATTGCTTATCCACATTTCACTTTTCAGTCTCACCCAGGCGCATCACAGACCCCACTGAGTGCCAGTCTCTAAAGAATGGAACATGTAAATAATCTTTTCCCACTTTAAAAGCAATCTTTCAGCTGCGAGTTTTGCTAGCCATGCTTCTCCTCCACATGCAAGAGAGATTGATGACAAAGACCCCTATTCTGACACACAAGTCCAAAACTGTCCTCACGCTGCCAGCCTGTCAGAGGAAATAAGGGAGCAGCTGGTCGACCCAGGGAGAGGAGATCCTTTTTGTTGCTACTATTCATAATCCAAAAATAATTGGACCTCCCAATAGCCAGAAAATGAAGAACAAGAGAAAGAGAAAAATGCATCAATTTCATGAACTAGAAAATACAAAAATGCAGACAAGGATCCTGTGTGCTTTCAAAGCAAACTATCACACAAAATGAAATCCCCGTGGGCCTTTGATCACCAAATATCATCTAGAGCATCTAATATCTCCTTTTCCAATCTTTGTCTTTGCCTTTCTCTTCTTCGCATCACCCAGAAAACTTAAATATGTCAAATACTCGTTTGACACTGAAAATAGTCTCATATTCTTTGAATCTCAGCCTCCTCATCTTCCAATGAGGGAGACTAATGGGACCTCACAGGTCATTCTGCAAACTGGAGGTGCATCTGGAGCTATGGAACACATCAGGAATTCTCCAAATAGGCTTTCTTTTTTTAAATTTTTTTTTAAAGCAGCTTTTGAGTACTAGTGCAACCACTTTACTAGATTTGTCATCTTCCAGATTTGTCATTTAACCTAGCTGAACCTCCACTGGCATCCATAAACATAAGTGTAAAGAAGGAAAAGAATTTACCATTCTGACAACCAGAATTTGTATCAGGAAGGAGACTGTGTTTTATGGAAAAACATGTTGATAAGCTCTGGTGTTAGTTGATTGGCACCACAGCTTCAGAGAAGAGGGACAAGATGCTCTATGTGGAACAACTAAACTTGAAAAGGAGGAGAAGAGAAAAGAACTGAGAAGAGAAGAAGGGGAAGGAGGGCAAAAGAAGACCCTAATTGAGAGTCACTAGTCACTAGGCTTAAAGATTTATGAAACCCCACAGTAGTGTAGCAACTAAGGGCATTGTGGGAGCAAGGTCTACACTGCGTGACAAAAAGCTTTGTCTGTTTTACACTACACCTTAGGGCTACCACACAGACTCAGACGTATTTACTTATGAGTGTTTATTTTAGAAAAACGGGAGAGCTTGAGTTCCAAGTGTAGGTCGACAAAGATGACTCAGGGGAGAGCAGGTACCTAAACATTTAGGTAGCTATGGAAACAGAAGTTTAGCTATATATGGGGAAACAGATATGCAGAAACAGCAGCAGTAGGTGTCTGCAGCCCACGGTAGGTAGTGAGAGCTAAACTCAATGCTCTGCAGGTTTTGAAAAGGAAAGAGGATCCCACCGGAGATCTATGTTATCCAAGGATAATCATATTGATTTGGCAGGTAAATGACTTAACATCTGCATCAGATTATCCGGCCCTTAGTAGGCGCACTCTTCTTTATTCTCTCCCTCCATTCTCTGTATGCTCCTGGTACTGCATCTAAGCTTTCATAAAAATGCTCTCGCTTTACTTAGAGTGCACATTTCTATGTTGTAGTCCAGCCCACATCATTCCAAAGGGGAAATATTAGCTGTCTGCTCCATCTGCAGTATCTTTTAATCTCCAGAATGCACTTTTTTTCTTTTTTAAAGCCTTCTCATCCCACTGAATATGCATCTGTGTAAAAGTGATTCATTATCACCTTTCATTTTTACTATCAACCGTCTTATTGTTCATTACCATCCAGAGGCTGGTTTCTCATTTTTGTCCTTGAATCTGCAATTTTTATTTTCTCCGCAGACTACTTTTCACATCTCCTTTTACAGTTTGCGTGTTCATCCATAACCGTCCCTCTGTGTTCCGTGATCAAGCTGAGCAGCAGCAAGTCACTAAATTATCGCGTATTCTCCATAGCTCCGTTGCATTGATGATTTTTGCCTATATAATCGGCTTGCTCTTTTGGGTGAGGCATATATTGGGAGGGATTTATGAGTATTACCACTCACAAAACTCCAAATTGGGGAAGCTTTACTCAGATTTGTGCCTTTGGTTGCTTTAGAGATCAACTTCTTGTTTATTGTCAGCTATTACCTGTGCTGATACCTTTTCTTCCAATGCTCTTTGTCTTTCTGCCTCAAGTTCCATCTGATCCCGCTGTGGAGCTTCCTTCTCCCTCCTGATGCCAACCCTCCATTTCTAACCTGCTCCCTCATTGTCAATCCTGGAGTAAAGCCCTCTGCGGCCCTCCCCTCTCTCTCATAAACTCTTTCGGTTAGTGCTGACAACATATGGAAACAATCTCAGGGACTCTGGAATTTCTTATGGACTCTTTCTTGAAAAATATGCACCCTGACCATACAGTTTTACCCTCTGACCCCCACATATTTTTTCCTTGAATTTTATAGCAATTCTCTGATACTTTTGTAGGAGAGAATTGATTAATCTTACTCCTTAATTCAGGAACATTATCAATGATCATCGGTTCAAGAAAGACTCTTCCTCTGTATTACATACTTATACATTTTCTCCTTTTACCATGCTGTATTCTCATTCACTTTCCTGTGGTCATACAGCCATTTCTGCTATAATGTTTGTTTTGTAATCGTGAATTTGTTCCAATGCCATTAACACAGAATAATTTGAGGATAACATGAATTTTGCTTTTTGTGCAATTCCGTCCAGGAGAAACACTGGGCGAATGCAGAAAACTGCACCCCATTGATTGGAGCCCCACAAGAATACATGAAAGACACACAACTCCCCAAACACCTATCAGCTACCTCATTTCATCATGTGTTATGAGCCATGCACACTCACGTCCGCATTACCACTTTCCATCAAAGGGTGGACAAGCCTCGTTCCACCACCTCATAATAACTCACAAGCTGCAAGCCTGACCATGCCTGTTTTCACAAGAAAACTCCTAGTCTTTCTCATGTAAGGATTATAATATGTATATATGGCCGTGAGTATGTATTTTTAAAAATCGTTTATCATGATCTGCTTGTGCCACAGCTTTTATTTCATTCTGATCTTTTTTAATGCCACTGACAAAATTTTTGCGTGTTGTCCTAAATCCATTTTTCTCAGAATCACTGTAGTTCTTACTGTGAGATTGTGTATTGTGAGATTATTTGTAGAAAAGAATGTGTTGAACTATGGAAAACTGACTGTACTGTTGTTTTGGGCATGTTATATTTAATATGTAAAAATGAAATTGTGTTATAAATGTCATTCTGTTTTCTACCACGTTTATTATTGTTCTAAGCACTACACTTTCAGATCCTCCAAGTTGCTCTGTGCGGTTTCTAGTTTGCACATTACTCCTCCAAATTTTACCCATCCATTCTACCAAGGATGGGTACTCACCTACATTGTCTTCAAATTTTTACTGCCACAAATACCATTAGAATAAACCACCTTGTGAATACTACCTTACAGATGTGCCCAACACTTCCTTGGGAACATAGACCCAGAAGGAGAATCGCTGGGTCATAGAGTCAGCAGACCCTTGCGTTTCCCGAAGAGCACCGACTTGCTCTCAAGAGCACACACACTGGCCTGCCATCTCCACAACAGTGCATACAAGTGCTTACATTCCTAGTTGCTGCTGAGATTCACAGTGTTCTAAATTTAGTCTAACTTTTGCACAGTCTCTTTGGCTACTTCTTAGTCTTCAGACTTGCTTCAGAGCACCTGTGACCCTTTTGACACTACCTTACTCCTGGCCCGCAGTCTGCAGCGGGAGCCCTTCAGATTGGCAGGTACATGCCTTTCTCCATGATCCACACCCATGATTGCACTGCTGTTGCCCCCACCATCTTCCTCTACTTTCTCAATAAATATGCCACATGTTTCATCAGGTCCCAGCTGCCTGCTATTAGTTCAGTTTGGATTCTCATATCTATCACCACCATTATATACTTTCATTCCTCTGCAAGCAGATGTCCTCTGTAAGACACTGACACACGCCTCATTGTCTGTGCAGGCTCCTCTCACTTGTCACCTCTTCTGTGAAGCCTTCTTTGACTATCTTATCTAAAGTGGAAATAATTCCTTTCTTCCATAAAACCTGGCACACATTATTTTTATTTTTTGCCTTTTTGCTTTGGAAATATACATTTACATATTTCTTTTACTAAAGGGATCTTGAGATACTTGAGTATAGAGCATTTATCTTATTTTAATTTTTCCCACATTTAGTAGACCCTTATAAAGTCTCCCTTGAGTGACTGATTAAATGAGCAAAAAATGAATAAATCAAGTGTTATTATTATATCAAGTGCCCTTAAGTAATCAAAGTTTGTAATGTCCAATATGTTAGTAGCAAGTTAAAACTCTATTAATATAGAACAAAGAAAGAGATGAGATAAATTTTAATAAAAAAAAAACTGTATCTTAAAACCAGTTCACCAAGGAGACTGCCTGATTATTTGTTGCTTTTTTTTTTTTCTTAGAAATGGATGTTTTATTAGTTAGCCTCTCTGGTCTGTATCCTTTTTCTATAGTTATTATATTGCATACCAGTAATGCTGGGATCTTCTAAAATGAAATATAATTGATAAATGAATTCCACAGCTAATCCTCACATCATTCTCAAGTGAACTCCAGTTGACTTGATTCATTCTTTCTTTCCTTATGATCCCTTAGATGATTTTTACTAAATATTAACATAGGATTAGAAAATGTTATGGCACTGTATTATTTGTGCAGGAATATATGCTACTCTAGGGGTGTGTGTGCATGTGTGAAAGTATAAATAAAATGCCCAACCAACACAATTTTCCCTGCACTGTTCTAGGACTAGCATTAAAAGCTCTGTATCACAGGAATTATTTGAGATCCATGCAAATTAAGATGGTTGGTCTTAGGTGTAAACCTTCTTTATTTGCAGCTTCTTAACAAAGTATTCAAGACCGTCTATGATCTAACATTGACTTTCTTTTCTATATTATTCTTAGCAATGCTTTTGATAGTCTCCTTTCTAGAAAAATTGAACTATAACCTCTTTATATGTGTACTGATTTCCTTTCCTGCAATATTACAAGCCTAAATTCTACCTATTTGTCAAGGGGTGGTTAAAATGTTATCTCTTCTATTATATGTTCCTTTCAAGCCCAAAGCTTCTCCCTACTCTGAATGCAGAGTTGATGCTGATCCATTTCTGCCTTGCATCGCAGTGTCTTCTATGTGTCCTTTTGCTCTGTCCCAAAGAAGGAACTGTTAGTAAACATGACTGAAAAACGTAGATCAGACTCTGCTCAGAGAACGTAAATATCATTTATCTAAATGCTATTAATTATCCATATTTTCTTATAATCTTTAAATATTCTATCAACTAGTTTTGTTTTCCAGTGTCTAATGACTTACAAAGCATTTCAATAACCACAATTACTGGATTTGTCTTAAGCTCTACATAACTGAGAGAGAGACTGTGGTATAACAGAATGAGTATACACCGAAGCCATTCATACATGAGTTTAAGCTTTAGTTCTTCCCTTTACTGCCTTCAGTGAATCGTCTGACCTCATTGAGCTTCAGTTTCTCCAACTCTGAAATGGACATGAAACACCTATTATAGACATATACAACACAAAATCAATAAATATCAGGTTCCAGCACGCTCTTCTATAAAGGGACAAATAATAAATATTTTGACTTTGTGTGTCATCCTACCTGTCAAAAATACTCAACAGCTATTGTAAAAAAAATTGCCATAGACAACAAGTAAACAAAGGAGGTGGCTATGCCCCCACAGAGTGGGACGGGTTTTGTTCGTCTGCCATAGTTTGCCAGCTCCTGATGTAAATTAAACACTTAATGACGGCAACCTGTTTTGTCATGAATTAATCCATCCTTACTCACTGAACATGTTCATTTTGTGGTCCTGATACAAATTAAGCTCAAACTAAACCACAAATTGCCAATAAAGTTTTGTGACTGAAATTTTTCTTTTTCCCATAACTTCTTTCATACAAATAGTGCAGGACAATTATATAACCCAGTATACCGAATCTATTCCTGAAGGGGGTAGGATGCTGAAGATGCAGCTGTTTAGAATTTTTATCCCTAATTCTCCTTTTTCCTGCTCAAATATAGGCACTTATGCCCCAATCTTACAATTTCTATCTCACCCAGCATCTAAAGGAATCATGATCTAGTCATGAAGCTTGTTGGGAACTGTGAGAGGGCTCGGATTTCACTAGCTACCATGAGCTTAGTGCCCTGGGGTGAAGCCTTGGCGCTTGTCTCTCATGGCCAAGCTTTCTCTCAAGTAAACAAATTGCTGCAAAATGCAGTGTTTTTGTGTAATGATTAGTTCTATAGCTTGCCGCAGAAATTCCCTGATCCCTATAATCCAGTCAGTCTCAATTTTGGCTGTAAGTTAGAATCACCTGCACAGTTTTAAAAAAGGGATTTTTCTTAGATCAGTCTAAAAAATCTGTCACTATAAAAGAAATACATATATATGTACATACATGTTAGAATTTAATAAAATATAAGCTTTCTCTCACTGAATGATATCATGAAGAAATGAATTATGAAGCCACAGGAAGAAAATGTTTCACAAAACATATGTATGAAAAAGCACCAGTATCTTGAATATGTAGAAAACGTACCAAACAAAAAAACCCCACTAACCTCATAGTAAGAAGAGAAGACTGTAACAAAAAGTGGGCAAACAACTTAAAAGTCGCTTCACAAAAGAAGATATATACATGGTCGACAAGTATAGGAAAAGTAGTTCATATAATTGGTCATCACAATGAGATACCCATATGTATCTGCCAGAATGACTATAACTTAAAAGATTAATGACACCAACTATTGATGAGCTTGTGGAGCAACTAGAATCCCCTCATAAATTACTAGTGGGAATGCAAAATGGTACAATCACCTAGAAAAAAAAATTCAGGCAATTTCTTAAAACCTGAACTACATTTGCCCTATGGCCTAGCGATTCTACTCCTAGAAAAATGGAAGTGCATGAATAAAAAGGACTGTGTAAGCGTGTCCATAGTAGGTTTATAATAGCTGAAATATGGAGGCAGCCAAAGTGCCCATGGAAAGGAGGATGTGTAAACACATTGCAGTATATTTATGTAATACGGCACTACTCAGTTATAAAAGGGAAAAAAATACTATGAGAGGCAATAGCCTGGACGAAGCTTAAAAACATTATGCAAAGTGAACAATGCCTTACACAAAATACTATGTAGTATATGATCTCATTTGTATAAAATTCTCAGAAAGGCAACAATTAATCTCTGGCGGGAAAAAAGTCAGAATAGTGACTGCCTCTGGGAACATCGGCTAGAGTGACAGGGAACTTTCTGCAGTCATGACGATATTCTGTACTGAGACAGAAGTCTGAGATGCAGTGGTGTATGCTTTTGTCGACAAACTCAGCAAGTGGACACTTTGGGTATGTGTATTTTACTGTAGGTAAATTTTGCATCAAAAAATAAAAGTTGTAAATAATATTGCATTCTTATTGATGACATATTTAAGGGAAAGTGTGCTAATGCCTACAATTTACTTTAAAATGCACCAAAAATAGAACAGGCTGCTGGATGATTACAGAGATGACTATGATATAGCAAGTCAGCAAACTTTTCAATATAGAATCCACATGGGAAATATATGGATGTTCAATGTAAAATTCTTTCAATTTTGCTGTATGTTTAAAATTTTTTATAATAAAATGACTCTACCCCAGAGACTGATTTAATTGGTTTGGGAGAAGGATCTTAGACATTATTTTTGTTTTGTTTTGAAAAGCATTTCAGGTTATTCTAAGGAATAGTAGTTAGATTTGAGAACCACTATAGCAACATTTTCCAACTCTACCCCAGGGAATGTAGATTTCCTGAATGTGTTCGCTCAGAGATTAGATGTCTTCTCTAAATGTGACAAATGTCTTATAAACACAAAGCTGCCCCCCACCCCGCCCACTGACTGTGAGCCTCACCAGTGCATGTGGGCCACATCAACCACAGCATTGCACTGCTTGCTTGTTGGGCTGCTCATGAATCAGACCAAACAAACCAAGCCCACTGGTTTCTCCTAGGAAATAGCACCATGGATGAATCACTCCCCTTTGCCTTTGGTTTCTTTTCTTTTCTTTTTTTTTTTTTTCCATCATAGCTTCTTTTCTCCTGCTTGTTGCACTGATGTCTCAATGTACCCAAGAGCAATTTCTACTTGAGTTACAAAGGATAAAGTTAAGGCATCAGGTTATAAGATTTGATGAAAATATATTACAGGTAATGTCTTACTTGACCGTGTCTAAGAAAATGCGTGTTAATGTGATAATCTTGATGTGATAAGAGGAAAAATATCCTTTATCATCATCAAGACAGATTTTTGGTTAATACAGTATAACATGTATGATAATAGATTATTACAGGTATTTGCCAGCATGTTTCATTATGTGGCAAGGAAGGCAAAATAAAACCCTCAATGCATTGTTTGTTGATGAAACCCAAGTATGAATTCTTTGGTAAATGACAAACAAAGACAAGAAGGCAGTGTTTAGCGGAAAGGATATACCCGCTCCTGCACTAAATTGGTTTCTCCTCCCAAACTTGACTGTGAGCTCTTCAGTGCAGGGACCATGTTCTACTTGCCTTTGGTTTTCCTTTGTCAACACAGTCCTGGCATTGTCAACACGGTCCAAGCTAAAGTGAAAGTAATTCGACCACAAATCTCTACATTCTTACAACATGGTTACCTTGCATGCATCCGGATGCCTGTAGTATTCTATAATTCCAAGGTTACTTCTCACAGTCACTTTGTATGATAGTTATTATTATTGATTTTTACAATTAAGAAAGGTGAGGATTATAGAGGTAAAACAGCTTGCCAAATATGCTACATCCAGAAAGTACAAAGCTAATATTCTAACACAGGTTTAATTCCAAAGACTATGCTCTTTCTATGCTAACATTTTTCTCCCCACAGAACTAAACAGAAGCAAGAAACTGTGAACCTGTCCCTCACATGTCATAGTACCAATGAGGATTCCTTCTCTACTCTGCAAGTGTTACTTCTTTCTACCAGAAACTCCTCCTCTTACTGGGAGAGCAAGGCAGAGGCAGAGGGAATGGAGGGAGGAGTGGGAGGGGAGGGGGACGAGATAAGTTTTGTATATTACATCCTCGCTTTATTTTCTCCCTGAGGTATGAGTTAAACTGCCATGCATGGAGAAAAACCATGCATGGAGACACCACATGCGTGATAAAACACTGATTGTTGGTGTGCACCAAGTTTAAGAGAGCTGCAAGGTTTGTGGTACCTCCACTCTTGTCATAAGGGGATTGGATAAGATGACCTGCAAGCTTTGCAGTGAAATACATAAATGGCCTCAAGACAGTGTCTTCAGCTTTCTAAAGTAATTCACCTAGCAAAGGTACTTTTCTGTTCCTGATTCTCGCTTAACCCAGGGTGCAGGTAACAAAGATAAATGATGCCACAGTGGTTGGCAGTACAAGCAGGCTGACATGTCAGAGAAGAAAGGCCATCAGTTCTGAGCGTTTGCCAGCACTTTGTCTCTCTCTATCTCATCAGACTAAATACGGCAGCATAGTGGGCTGTGATTTATACAACTCAGCAGTGCACTTAGCACAGTTCCTCCTTTTGAAGGAAAATGATGAGCAATACTTGTGATGGATGCCCTACACTCAAACATTGGAATCGTCTGTTGATTTCAAGAAGAGATAAAGAGGAAGGTCTGGTCTTTGCTAACCTGGGTTTAACTCCAAAGACCATGCTGTTTCCATGCCCCCATTCTTCTTCCTGGAGAATTCAGCAGAAACAAGAAACTGTGAATTTATCCCTCACACGTCACAGTACCAGTGAGGATTCCTGCTCTTCTCTCAAAAGCTAGAGTGGAGTTCATTACCACCATATATTTACTGAGTCCCACAACAAAAACATGGCGCTGGGCACTGAGATCGGATACAGTTTATCTTCTCAAAGGTTGGAGTTCAGTTAGAAGCTAGACAGTTAGAAGCCACAGCTGAAGTGGCATAAAATATCAAAGAAAATCAGAGGAAGACATCCACCCTGAAGTTGGAAAGTGAACTGTGCTCAAGAAGACTGCCAAGAATATAACATCTAACCAGAGAACTATGGATGTATAGGAGTTGGCCAGGTTAATAAGTGGAACAGAACAAGGCTTTATTTGGGAGAAAGGTTGTTCCAGGCAGAAGAACCAGTCTGTAGTAAGGGTGAGAACCATTACCCCATTATAAGTGAATATTGGTTGATCATGGAGTACAGACTAGGGTTGGGGGACGGCTGAGGAGGTTACACAGATGACAGATGAAGCTAGATAAAAAACATGGGGCGGGGCTTCCAGGAGCTCCTAGCTCATGTTGAGGCCTGCAGACATCATAAAGACCAACGAGAAACCACTTGAACAATTGAACTGGCAAGTTACATGCTCCGATTGAAAGGACAGCAGAAAAGAGCCATGGATATTAACCATCTGAGAGACAATAGTGATTTTGAAAAGTATGGAAAGGGCTAGAAAAATGCTGGAATATTCCAGAGCTTTTTAGACTATATCTTTGATAGGGATTTATGGTAGATTTTAAAGTGGGAGACAGGGAGAAATCGAAGTCAAGGATGGCATCAAAATTTCTGCGTGGAGCTGCTGGATAGATATTATTCATAATCACTCAGAAATGTCATAAGACAAAGATTAAGGCTTTAATTGGTTCCATAGAAATCCTAGACTTAGACCATGAATCTCTATTGTCAGGAAAAAAACTGACTTTCCATTGTTCTCTGAAATTTTTGAACATACAAATACTCTATTAAAAGTATTGCTAAAACTTAGGTAATCTTTATTAGAAAGATCCCAAATAGCTCACTATTTTCTTATTTTTTAGTAATTCAAGATAGTACCTAGTGAAAATTCCCTCTTCATACCCTCCCCCTACCCACCCATCCCCTACTTCAGTTAGTATTAACAACCTATTTCTTCACAGGACAGTACATTGTTCCTGCCTCTGCTGAATCCTTACCATAGTTTTCCTTATTTCAAAGATATAAGAGTTGATTCTCCCCCGACCAACTAACTAATGTTGTAGCTAATGTCTTAGACTCTGAGCCAGGAATCTCACCTGTGAATCCTAGGCACTAACTCTCTCATTAGCCTTCTATATAGGTCACTTAAATTTTTAGAGTCTCAGTTTTTTATGTCTAACAAATAAAAATAAATTGGGAGCCAACCTCATGGAATAGGCATGAAGATTAACGAGTAATGACTGTAAGGCAAGGGTGTCAAACTCATTTTCACTGGGGGCCACATCAGCCTCGAGGTTGCCTTCAAAGGGCTGAAATAATTTTAGGACTGTATAAATGTAACTACTCCTTAACTGTTAAGGAGTTGAAATTACATTTGGCCCTTTGAAGGCAATCACGAAGCTGATGTGGCTCCCTGTGGAAATGAGTTTGACACCCCTGCTCTGAGGGATGTAGCAAAATGCACTCTATTACTATCATGTGCTCTTAATGGAGACACACTTTGTCACTTATGACTCTGTTCCTCACAATGCATACACCAGTATTCTATATTTATTTCATAAGCATTCAACACATGACTTTTAAATCAATTTTATGTTATAATTTTTCTATACTTCTCAAACATAAATGGTTGGGATTTTAAAGAACTCAAACTGTTTTTCTCTTTAGAGGCCTAACTAGCCTGTATAGTTGACACACAGTCAAACAGAATGGCCCCGCCTCAGGTCAGCAAGCTCCCTAAAGCAGTCAAGTGTTTAGGTATTTTGGGTAAAGATTAGCTGAAATGAAACAGAAGACACTGATACCATGACCAGGGATAGGTCTTTCTTTCAAGGTAATCTTATCAATAAATCAGACTTATTTCTTTTCCTTATAGTATCTAAACCAAATCTGTAAACACCTCCAAAACATACCATTATTTAAAGAAAAAATCATTCAAACAGTGAAATCTTTTATGGTATTAAATAGAAGAAATTTTATCTAATTTATTTCTGTAAGGTTTAATATTACATTGGTTTTACTTTAGAATTGCATACTGGTAATAGAAATCCAGAATATGAGATACCAAAACATTTGAATTTTATCTTGGTCCCTTTGGGGTACTCATTCTTGTTGAAAGAGTTCTAACCCATGGGTATAGCAGGGCTTGGTAGGCAGTCCACAATAGCAGTTAAGAATATATTTGGGGGTTTCTAGAGTCAGGCTTCCTGGGCTTAATCTACTCTTCCTGGAGAATCTATATCTTAGTCATGTGTGTGTGACCCAGTTTATTCACCTGTCAGGAAATCTGTAACCCCACATGTACCTCAAACTTTACATACTCAGTGAAGACTTTCAACTGCCATGATGCCATGGTGCCTCCTTTTCTGCCACTTTGGTTATTTCAGCTTCCTGGGAGGGAAGGTCACCAGCATGCCTGCCTTGGAGGAGCGCTGCAGCTCTGCTATCCAGGTCAGAACTGACAGGACCTTGGGGAGACTGGCTCTCCCACCACTACAGGCTTAGGTGAAACACCATGCTGGCGAGCGAGGATTCTGGCTCACCCAGAGTCTGCCAGGTAACACACTCAGACGTACAAGGGCGTTAACATCCTATGGGCTGACTTGTGTCTGTCAGAGAAAGGAAGACAAGAAGGAGCCATCAGACCAATCTCCTCCTTTCCTCCCCTCCCAGACATGGCGGATCTGTAAATTCTCTCTAAAAGCTGTCCAGCATGACTGATCAGCGGCTGTGCTATCTTGTCAAGCTGAGTTCAGCCTGCTAATGCAACACCTTATTTTTTTCTTGCCTACCACCGCCCATACTGTTCTTTCTGCCCAGGGATTGAATATTGCACAAAAGCTTTAGCTTGTAAGTGCTGGGGTTTTTTTGTTTTGTCTTTTGTTTTCAGTTTGTGGAGAATTCACACTAAGATACTGTGTGATCTTGGACAAAATACTTAATATTTCTGGCTTTGTTTTATTGATCTATAAAATGGAAATAAGAGTAGAAGCTATATTATAGAGGTTTCTTTTTAAATAAAATCAGATGATACAGGCAAAACACTTAGAAGCATTTATAGCTCACAGCAAGCAGTTATTAATATTAGCTATTTTATTGCTTATATAGTGAGAAGATGGCAAATGACTGATCTGAAAACATGGTATGATATTAATGGATCAAAATGATTTAGCTCAAGACTGATCTTATAGTCCTCCTGTGACTAGGGTTCTCAAATTGTTTCAGTTTTCACCATCTTCACAATAAAGGACAAACTCTTTGGCATGACACTAATTCCAGTCTGCTAACAATTTAATGCTCCAGTCTCATATCACTGACCTCCTTCATAGACCATGAATTATCCTCCATTCCCTGACACACCATGATAATAATAGTAATAATAATTACAACTAATATTTATTGGGTGCTTATTATAAGCCAAGCAAAGCACTATTCTAAATATTTAATGCATTATGTTATTTGCTGCTCAAACCCCTGAAAGGGCATTTAAAGAGTAAAAGCCGAAGTCCTCACAAGGCCCCTAAAACACTCCATGAACCAGACCCCCTATGACTCCTGTCTGCCAATTTCCTCATTCCCATTCCATCTCAGGTACTCTGGCTGACCTGTCCCTCCTCTGACACTGCCAGTACTACCTCAGACAGGCGCGGGGCTCTAGCTGACCCTTGTGGTGGCAATAGGCTCTCAGCCACATATCCACATGGCCAATCCCCTCCCCTCTTCCAAATCTTCACTCTAGCCTCACCTCTTCAGTGAGGCTTGTCCGGACTGCTCCATTTAACATACAATCCCCCTTCCTCACCGCTGCGTGCTGCTGGTCCCCATCTTCTGCTCTCCTTTTGTTTTGTCAATAGTACACATTTTATTCTTGCATTTCATATAATTAAGTTATTGACAGACTTTCTTAAGTGTTTTTATTGATTATGTTATTACAGTTGTCCCATTTTTTCCTCTTTATCCCTCTCTGTCCTGCAACCCCTCCTACCAGGATTCCCCACCCCACTTAGCTCATGTCCATGAGTTGTACACATAAGTTCTTTGGCTTCTCCATTTCTCATATTATTCTTAAGTCCTGCCCCTGTCTATTTTGTACCTACATTTATGCTACTTATTCCCTGTACCTTTTCCCCCACTCTCCTCCCTCTCCCTCCCCATTGATAACCTTCTATGTAATCTCCATTTCTGTGATTTTTGTTCCTGTTCTAGTTTATTAGTTTGTTTTGTTTTTGTTTTTTTAGGTTCAGTTGTTGATAGCTGTGAGTTTACTGTTATTTTACTGTTCATAGTTTTGATCTTTTTCTTAGATAAGTCCCTTTAACATTTCATATAATAAGGACTTGGTGATGATGAACTCCTTTAACTTGACCTCATCTGGGAAGCACTTTATCTGCCCTTCCATTCTAAATGGTAGCTTTGCTGGATAGAGTAATCGTGGATGTAGGTCCTTGCCTTTCATGACTTTGAATACTTCTTTCCAGCCCCTTCTTGCCTATAAGGTTTCTTTTGAGAAATCAGCTGATAGTCTCATGGGAACTCCTTTATAGGTAACCATCTCCTTTTCTCTTGCTGCTTTTAAGATTTTCTCCTTATCTTTAATCTTGGGTAATGTAATTATAATGTGTCTTGGTGTGTTCCTCCTTTGGTCCAACTTCCTTGGGACTCTCTGAGCTTCCTGGACTTGTATGTCTATTTCTTTTGCCAGATTGGGAAAGCTTTCCCTCATTACAGCTTTCAAATAAGTTTTCAATTTCTTGCTTTTCCTCTTCTCCTTCTGGCACCCATATGATTTGGATGTGGGAACATTTAAATTATCCCAAATGTTCCTAAGCCTCTTCTCATTTTTTTTTTTTTTTAATTCTTGTTTCTTCCTTCTGTTCTGGCTGAATGTTTATTTTTTCCTTCGGCTCCAAATGGTTGATTTGAGT
Source organism: Micronycteris hirsuta (assembly GCA_004026765.1). Lineage (NCBI taxonomy): Eukaryota > Metazoa > Chordata > Mammalia > Chiroptera > Phyllostomidae > Micronycteris > Micronycteris hirsuta. The sequence goes on from PVJI01008340.1 coordinate 21,787, forward strand.
GCCAATTACCTTCCCTTCACTGTTGGTTTCCTGTATATTTTTCTTTATTTCAGTTTGTATAGACTTCACTTCTTCCTTTATTTTGCTGCTGCACTCAATCATTTCTGTGAGCATCTGATTACTTGTGTTTTGAACTCTGGATCTGACAGGTTCGCTACCTCATCACTTAGTTGTTTTCCTGGAGTTTTGATCTGTTCTTTCATTTGGGCCATATTTCTTTGTCTCAACATACCTGTTATGTTGTAAGGGGTAGAGCCTTAGGTATTGACCAGGGCAGGGCAACCTACTTCACTGTGTTGTGGTGCAGTATGTGGGGGAGTGGTCAGAGATGGAACAATGCTGCTTGCTTGGCTCTCACCCAATTTTTAGTTACTTCTTTTGCCACCTACAAAAAATTGGGCCCTTCCGGTGCTGATTCTTGGGTGGGTGGGTTTGTGTATGTTCTAGGGCCCTGTGGATCCCTCCAACAGAGTCAAAATCATATTATGGTTGTTTACTAGTTATATGCCATTCAAAATATTACTTAACGTCTCAGAGTCTTGCCTTCCTCATCTATACCATGGGATTAAGACTGCTTTCTGCAAAGAGCTGGGCACATAAGATAGGGATAATATATTTATTTTCATATCAAGTGATTAGATTGCATGTTGTTCCATTTATCCCTAGGTTCTAGGTTCTAAAGTAGGGCCTGGGAAACTTTTTCTGTAAAGAGTCAGATAGCAATTATTCTAGGCCTTGTGGGGCATATGATCTCTGTTGCAGCTGCCCACTCTGCACTTGTAGTGTGAAAGTAGCCATGGACAACATGTACATATGAATGGATACAGCTGTAGTCCAGTAAGACTTTTACAAAAGTGGCACATTCTGGATTTGGCCTATGCTCCAAACCCTATTCGAAAGCAGTACTACTTGGAGACATTGGCTTAAAGAAATACTAACCCAACACTACTGGATTAAACATTTTCATTATTTATTATTTATACCTGGACATTGATTATTTCAGTTATCATTATAAATGCTAATAACAGAAATGGAACAGTCATAATCATGCTTACAAATTTTTTTGTATATTCACATGTGCACCTATGTCAGCCTTTATGTATTAGATGACAGACAGCTTTTCAAGACACTGCCCATTATAGGGGGAAAGTTCATATCCAGTCCTTTTAAGACACTCTTAAGTGAGCAAGGTGCTGGCTTCTGGAATGGAACCGGAATGCCCTGCCCTCCTGCTCTCGTTCCTGTGGCTGGTAACTACTGCCTTGTCCATGACCTGAGTTTATAGCCTATATTTAATATTCCTAGTCTCCTATCTTCATCTACTCAGTACCATTCTTTCCAATACTTCGTTAGTGAACTTGGTTCCAATGCTTCTCTATCCCCTGAGCCCAGTTTCTCTAGCCCCGAGCAAGGCCCTTTCATAAGTATCTCTCCCCTGCCTGGTATATTTCCTCACTTAACAAACTGGACCCTACTACTCATGGGCTGAGGATGCCCTTTGATCCCTATTCCCCTCAGAGTAACTGAACTCCTTAGCCCTGCATATAAGGTTCTATAGGATTTGGCTATACCCATATTCTCAAATTTGAGCTTAATATATTGTTTCACAACTACAAAGTAAATAGTCATGCTTCTTCACATACCTTGTTGATTCACATTTTTCCACCTCGTCCCTCAATGCCCTTTTATCCTTCGGGTATTTGGCAAAATTCTATTAACCCTTCAGAACCTGGTCTAAGCTTATTATTGCCTGAGTTTCTCTCCCCCAATTCAATGTCCCCCAAAGAATCTCAGCTCTGCATTTTGCACATGTATCTATTACTGTATACTTTACTATAATATACTCATGTATAATTCAGTTTTCTTTGCTAGACTCATTGAAGAGTGTACCATATCCAGGTGTGCTTCCTAAAAGACTGAATATACAAATGGACAGTAGCCAGACCTCTGGCCCACAATCTCTGCAGCAAGAAAGTCAGGAAGCCAAACCACAACCTCTACAGCATTCGGTCCATGACTGTCAATTTCACTGATCTTTGCTTCTACCTCAGGACCAACCATAGGAAGCCAAATATATTCCCCAAACTAACCACATAGTATGCCCTGCTTTTAGTTATCCTGCTTCAAGCTTTCCCTTGCCAATAACCTTCAATAGGAACAGACTTGAAGCTTTTTTCTTTTTTTAACTATAAAATTTTTCCACTCTCTTGTCTGCCTTTGAGTTTCTGCCACACACAAGTGATTGTGGCCGACTACCAGTTCTAGCAAATTCTGACTAAATAATTCTGATTGTAATAACTTGAGTGGACTTTATTTCCACAATCCCTAGTACTGTTATTAATGCCGAAAGACTATGTTTTATCTGCTTAGTCTGTTGGGGAGAGTGTCTAGATGGGCAGTCTAGCTAAGTTTGGAAAACTTTCAGTGTATCTAACTAAGGGGACCAATGAGATCACACGTCCAGTGGGAGGTCTCATGAGCTAAATAGAAGATGAGGGTCATGGAAATAGATATGAGGAAAAGCAAAGAACAAGAAGTAGAAAGAGTAAATATTTTCCCAAAAGAAGACTTGCAGATGGCCAACAGGTACTTGATAAGATTCTCACCATTACTAATTATCAGGATAATGCAAATCAAAACCACAATGAGGTATCATTTCACTCCTATTAGAATGGCTATCATCAAAACGGTAAGAAATAACAATGTCGGTGAGGATGTGAAACAAAGGAAGCCCTTGTGCACTGTTGGTGGGAATGTAAATTGGTGTAGCCACTATCTGAAACTCTATAGAGGTTCCTCTAAAAATTACAAGTAGAATTACCATATGATCCAGCAATTTAACTTCTGGTTATTTATGCAAAGAAAATGAAGACAATTTGAAAATGTATGCACACCCTATGTTTATTGTAACATGTTCAGTAGCCAAGATGCAGAAACAACTAAAGGAGTTTATAGATACAGAGAACAGATTGGTGGTTGCTAGGCATGAGGAATGGGAGAAATGGGTGAGTTGTTTTTTGTTTTTTTTTTACTTTAAATAAATGGAATATTTTAAAAAGTATGAAAAAGAGAGTAGGAAAGTTCTTGGGCTAATCCTTAAGCAAAGACCTCTTTTGTTACTATCTCCTGCCCCTCTGGTCTGCAGGGATGGACCAACCTTCTATATATATTCAGAGGCTAGAGTGGGGTAGACAATGTTTTCTAAAGAAAGGAAAGTAATAGATAAATCCTCAAACATTGAAAGGATACGCAAATCTGTGCTCAGACTCATCTGGCTTCTTTTCCCTTTCCTCTGCAAAACAAAAAAAATTCTAAGTTAAGTCCTCTGTAATATATTTTATAAGACAATACTGAGAATGCTTAATCTATTTTACACATGAAAGGGCAACAGAGAAGACTCATCATGGCATGAGGAATGAGGTGTGCTTCCAACAGCATTACAGCCAGCCATCAGGGTACACCGTACACCTCTGATACCTGAAATTAATCCCACAGCAGGGGAAAGGCTTAGTCATGCAGGTTGCACTTCCTTCTGAAAGCAAAGCCAACACACTCAACACTGGCAGGCGGCTGCCTTTGAAGCCAAAGGACTATTTTCTCTACCCCATCAATGCTGAAGACAACAATAGTGTATCTCTCATTCATTGCATTAAAGGGCCTTAACACTTTCCCTCATTTCTAGGATGTAATTAGATATCAACTTTATTAATTTTGGTGGCATATTGTATTAATTTAGGGAATGAGCTGGGGAGCTGGAAAACCTAAGTTCAAACTTTATTTTTAACTCTGAGATAAAGGCAAGTGACTTAACCTATCAAGCTTTCAGGTTCCTAACCTGTAAAATGACACATTAACATCTATCTCTTCAGGAATATTATAAAGAAAAAATTAGATGATGTGTGAAAAATATTTACTGTGGTCCTTAATATCTATCCTTATTGTATTATGATGTATTCTATGCATGCGTGTATGTGTATACATATACATATGCACATTGTTATACATGCTATATACTTTAACGTTCATGTAATTCCAGGCGATGGTCAAGAATTCTGAAGGGTACTGATATATCATCTATAATTTATAAAATGTAGTAATGTGAGCTATTATTGTTTGTATGGTAATATATTTAAAAATCATGCCCGGCTGGTGTAGCTCAGTGGATTGAGCGTGGGCTGGGAACCAGAGGGTCCTGGTTCGATTCCCAGTCAGGGCACATGCCTGGGTTGCGGGCCAGGTCCCCAGTGAGGACCATGTGAGAGGCAACCATACATTGATGTTTCTCCCTCCCTTCTCCTCTCTCTAAAAATAAATAAAATAAATAAAATCTTAAAAAAAAATCATGAAGTTATTAGGCCGTAAGGTAACTTAGCCCTGCATATTAACTTTACAGCACAAACATCCATGTTTCTACCTCAGGGAAATTAAATCTATCACCGTCCACTATCTAGATCTATGGGGTCACTATAAAATACTCAGACCTGCAATTATTGAATCCACAGACACTATCTAGTTGATACAGCTGGCATCTTTGTCTTCTCTTACCTTTCTCTGACATTCTAATAGCCCAATGAAAGTGTCTCCAGTTCCTCCTCTCAGGATAGCTTCGGAGCTCATCTCTACCATGGAGACTCTTCTTTATTCACTCTGCTTTGTAGCTCCTGGTTGTCCCCATGCACTGGGATGAATCACCGACTATTCTATTTTGTTCATGACTCTCTCTCACCTAATGGACTTTCACTTCCTTGGAGACAAGAGATCATGTTTTTCTTTCTTTGCAGCAATAACACTTAGCACAGTGACAACATCCCATTTTATTCATTTGTTCAGCAAGTTTGTTTAGCAAAAGGTCATTAAATATCTGCCCCTCGCCAGGTACTATTTTAGGCACTTGGGTTTCACTGGTCAGTAAGGGAGATATGGACTCTGTATGTTCTCGTCTAGCCAGGAACACATGGACAGACGACTGAAGGCATGACCGGCGGTAGAGAAGGAGAAGTCTGAAGTTGAAGGGAGGAAAAGGCTGACGCGCTAGGTGATATCCAGGAGGAGCGCTCCAGGCAGAAGGAAGAGCACTCTGGGAAGCCAGGGGTAGAATCAACAGGGTTGAGCCAAGGACTGAGTGCCTGTAGGGCTGGAGTTCAGAAAGCCAGGAGTCCGTGTTATGGCATAGGTCTGGGGCGGTAAAATGTGTCCAGGATTTTCAGAACCTTATAGGGTATTTTGTGTAGTCTTATTTGTCATGAGAATACATCGAATGGTTTTCAGCAAAGGTGTAACATGATGACATTCGGAGTTGAAGTGACCTCTGTGTGTTAAAAGGGTTGAACCTGAGGAAAAGGGTTTGCTGGGAGACCAGTTAGAAAACCTGTTAAGTAATCCAGGTGAGATGTCATAGTAGCCCAGATCAGGAGTGTGTCAGAGGGAACTGAGAGGAGCTGACAGGTTCCAGAGATGACTCAGGGGCAAAAACGAAGAGACTTTTGTGTTCATCTCGCCTGTGGAGGGAAGGAGTTAAGGATGAAACTTGACTCTGAATCTGAAGAAACTCCAGACTGATGTCAGAATTAATCTTTAAGCTGAGTTCAGATCTTGGCATTTCTATGATTACAGCTTTCTAGTGGCGCCCCTCTGCATCAAAGGTAAAGTCCAGCTCCTTAGCACAGAAGGTAGCTACAACTGGGGCCCAACCTTGGCTCTGTATTTTTGGCCGTTTTATTTCACTGATGCCAAATCCACAATTTTCTAAACATACCACACTGCTACACCTTGCATACCTTCCCATGTTTTCTCCCTTCCAAAGATCCTTCAAATTGGGTATCAAGGTTGTAAAGTTTAGAAAATCTTCTGCTACATTATTCCTTTCTTTCCGTTCCCTTTTTACTTTAAGTAAGTTTATTTTTACCGTTACCACACTCCATTGGAATATCATGGTTCTGGCTGGTATTGTTTATATATTTTTAGCATAAATAATTCAATATTTTACCTTTGGCAGATCTGTAGGTTGTTTTATTCCCTCCAGGCCTAGATAAAATTAGATGTTAGCATTTAAAACACTGAAACTAAAAAAAAAAACTGTATGGTATTTTTTCTTTTGGTTTGAAGAGCCAAACTTTATGAATAATTGGGGAAAAAAACAAAGACAGAAAGAAAGTTTTCTTGCAGAATTCTGAAGTAATCAACCTTAGAAACTGAAAAAGGAAAAATAAAATAAAATGAAAATGTATGAAGTACTCGCCACCTCGTTAAATCTCATTACTCAAATTATCTAACTTTTTCTCTAGAATGACCCAGGGAGACTCGTTTCAGTCGTTCTGTGTGATACTTAATCTCTAGCTTCTGGAAACCCTAGGGATAAATTTAGGAACCTCCATAATGGAGCTCACAGGAAACTAAAAGACGCTGCTCCTTGTTTTCCCCAGTGCAGGCCCCAAAATGACTTCTCCCTTGTTTTATATTCCACGTTATACAGAATGACATCATTAAGCCGGAACTCGATTTACGCTGGGTGAAGGGGAGATCTTGTCAGAAATAAATTAGATTGCTGTTCTATCGCAATGAAGATCTCATTTTTCATTGTAAAGACTTCAAATTCTTCCCCAATACATCAGGAAATGCACATGTTAATAGTATACAGAAGGACAACAGGAAGAAAAATTGGGGGGATTCTTTCCATAAAAAGACAAGTATTTTTTTGGAACCAGTCCTCAATGACATTCTCTTGCATGGTGATTGTTATTTATACATTATGTCTAATGCTTTGGTTTGTTTTTGGGACCTGGGGAAGTAGTACAGTAGAATAGAGAACACGTGGATGTTAAATCTGACTTCTTTTATCTGCCACTTCTGGAAAATTACCTAACTGCAGGCACCTATTTTTAATCCACATTAATCTATATATGTCCGATATTAAATAGTATGACTGAGAAATTTAAATGAATTTAGAAATACAAAATGCTAACATAATGCACGACACAAAATATATTATTTCTATTTGTTGCGTATTGAATTATTTGGTGTCTGGACTTAAAAAATCATTCTTGAGAATCACACATATAATAACTGAATAATAATTTAAAAAAAGACAGTGTGATAATTTTCACTACACTTCAGATTCATTGGCAGCTAAAAAGTGATATCAATATTTCCCCAAGCTCACTAGATTTGTGAGGATATACCATCAGCAACAGAAGCTAGCAGTAAATGACTTCTTGTGCAGAGGTCAGTCTGGTTAAGTTTAGCCCAAAAACTAATAAAAACTGTTTTTCTTATGTATTATTTGTTTTGTTTTTCCCTAAGTAACCTTTTATGAAAAACTACTAGCTGGAGAATATGACCAATAAAAACAGTTTAGTTATAAATACCCCATAGTGACACTCTTTATTTGAAGAGAATAAAAATGCCAAGGATAATTATATGACATTTATACACCTTTCACTTCAAATGCATGAGAATTTTATATGGAAACATTAAAAAAAAAAAGGTAATTTATTTTCTAAAGAACAAAAGAAAAGAAATAAACAAAAGACTAATGGCCTTCAGGCTTAATGATAAGAACGGTTAACCGTGACCTTAATGTGAACTTGTACGCCTAGTTTGTTTTTTGAAGTTTTTTTTTTCTTTGTAGTTGGCTGCAAGCTGAATCATTTTTATGTAGATGACTTTCAAAGTTATAATTTCAATCAGACAACTTTCCTTGAGTTCCAAACTCATTTCTGTCTTCTTCAAAACTTCACTTGGGTGTCACATCACATTGCTGAAAGCTAAGCTCATAACCTTTCCCCTGAAGCCTCCTTCATTGCTATTTCACTTCAAGTTACAACTGCACTGTATCCTGTCACTGACACTTCATTTCCTGTACCCCGACCATCCACATCCAATTGCTACTGAAACCCGGTTGATTCCTCTTCCTGAAAATTGTCATGTGATTCCACTTTCCTCCAATGCCATTGCTGCTTAGCAGTCTGACCAACCTCCTCCCACCTCCACTACTGCAAACAGTCTCTAATCTGATCTTACTTCTCAATCCACTTTATTCCATTCTTCATACTTGATAGAATAATCTTTCTAGAGAGGAACTATAAATTTGTCCACATCATACCCCTCTTTAAATCCATTCCAGATGTTCAAAGATAAATTTATTTATTTATTTTTTAATTTTATTTATTTATTTTCAGAGAGAGGAGAAGGGAGGGAGAAAGAGCAATGCATGGTTGCCTCTCACATGGCCCTCACTGGGGACCTGGCCCGCAACCCAGGCATGTGCCCCAACTGGGAATCGAACCGGGACCCTCTGGTTCCCAGCCCGCGCTCAATCCACTGCGCTACACCAGCCGGGCTCAAAGATAAATTTATTTTTTAAACTCTCCAACAAGGATTTGTAATCTTGCCTTTCCAACCCCAGGCCTCGCTCCGACCATGCAGCCGTTTCCACGAACTGCCACATTTACTGCCCTGTTCCCGCTTTGCACACACTGCGCCTTCCTCCCGCAGGACGCATTGCAATGCCTAAACCATTGCCCTCCACTAGTGTTCACATTTCCATTATAGATTTTACTTTCCCAGGGAAGTTTCCTTTGTTATCACCTACCTGCAAATCCCCTTCTGGTATAGTTTCATAGAAACCTATTTCTCAAAGCAAAAATTCATAATTTTTTTAGGTTTAATGGTGCATCTTTACTAGACTGCTAATTCCCTGAAGGCAGGGGGATTTTTTTTTTTTTTTTTTTTTTTTTACCTCAAGGCCTAGCATGTCATCTGGAGCGCATGCTCAGTGTGTCAACTATATTGAGGTGTACACAGTCTAAAATCTAGTCTCCTCCATCACGGAGAACCCCGAAGTGCTCAGAAGAGAATGTCAACCTGTTCCAATATCATCCCTAAAATCCTACATGAATCTGTGCCCTTCCACGTGACCTTTCCTGAGTTGAGCACTAGGGCATGCCCATGTTTTCTCAAGAATATTGCCCATGTTTTCTTCTCTCTTTATCCTTTACTATTTATTTTACCTGTCTCTTGGATTATTCCCCAACCAAATATGTTATTTATCTCATTTCCAAATAAGCAACCAGAAACCCTCTTTGCTTGATCTCATTTACTATTCTACTTATTTCTCACCTTCTATTTAAAGAAAATTCTTTAAAGAAGTTGCCTCTAGTTTCTATTTCTAATTGCCTTCTCTCTGTTTTCTGTTAAATAGTCTCGAGAGTTTTATCCCTGTCATTTTATTGGAACTTCTCTTGTCAAATCGCAAATGGCCCCCATGTAGCTAAATCCAATGGTTAATTCACAGTCATCTTTGTCCACCAGCCAGTTATTTGGCACATTTGATCATTCCCTCCTCCTTGAGTGACGGTCATGAGTGGTTGTCTTCCTACACTTCTACTCCGTAGTTCTTTTGTTGATTTTTCTGTATCTACCTGAACTCTGACAGTTGCATGCCTCACAGCTCTCTCTTTAGATCCGCCTATAAAGTTTTAAAATGTTTTCTGTCAACAATTCCCAAAATTATATTTTCAATCCAAGCCTCTTTTTTGAGATTCACAAGTTTGGAGCTGCTGCTAAGTCAGTATTTTCCATGGAACACCTAAAGCCATTTCAATCTAAAGATATTCAAACCAGAACTTTAGTCTGTATAAAAATTTGTTCTACGCAGTCTTTCCCATTTTAAGAAACGGAAAATCCATCCCCTAGGTGCTCAGGTCAAAACTTTGGTCTCTCTTTCTCCACAGACCAGCAATCTCACTGCTTCTAGTTCTAGCATCCTTGCTGAAACCATCATCATCTCTTAGCTGCTTATTGCATTAGGTTCCTAACTGATCTCCCTGCTTCTACCTTCATCCTGATACAATGTATTCTTCACACGCCAAGCAGAATAATTTGAAATGTTAAATTAGATCACATCACTCTGACCAAAACAGAAGTTTACTGTTTTACCATAACGTGAAGCATAGTAACCTGTCCTGGATTACCTCTGACCTCATCACCTATTATTCCCTTTCTCTCACTCTGCTTTAGGGGCACTGGCCTCCTTGTTCTTGCTTCCACACAACAGGCACACTTGCCTCAGAGTCTTTGCACAGGCAGTGCCATCTGCTTGGAACACTCTTTCCCCACATATCTGCATGTCTTCTCCTCTTACCTCCTTCAACACTTTGCTCAAATGCCATAGCAATGAAGTTTACATTTACTAGCCATTTTGTAATTTCACTCCTTACCTGACATTCTCCATTCCTGTGATCTAGCTCTATTTTTATATAATCTCAATAGCACTTATACCTTGTAACATGCAGTGTAGTTAATGATCTAATGTTTCCTCCTCCTATTAGAATGTAATCCCTTGAAAAAAAAGTTGTTTTTATCTTATGGGTTTACGGCTGAATTTGCTGCTATACCTAAATGAATTCCTGGCACGTAATAGGTTACCAATGAACATTATGGAATAAATAATCATGGCTTTTACAACAAAAAATCTCTTTCTCTTTAATTGATTAAATTAAGATCAAGTTGTGGAAAAGATAGTGATCTCATTCACTCCTTGAGAATCTGGGACACATCTTTTTATATAAATGAAACAAACAGATTGGTATAAATTCAAGACTAAAAGAGCCCTTAGCTCCAGTTGAATCAAGACCCATGCATTTGCCACATGGTTAAAGTAAGTGTGCTCCTCAAAGGAACTTACAGTCATAACTAAATATAAAAGTAATTCTTTATCCTTGTAGAATATTTTGAAAATGCAAAGTAAAAGAAGAAAAAAATACTTGTAATTCAGCAAACCAGAAATGAACACTCTTAATATGCGTTAGAAGGTTAGTGTTTACCGTCAGTCTTTTTTTCCCATACACATGTATATATGTGCAAATATCTAAATATGTACTCACATAATATGTATGATCTTTTATTATTCTTTTAAATTTGTTTTAATCAACACAACTAACATGTGGCTTGTGTTTTCATACAATTAAAGAAAATGCAATAAAAGCACAATCTCTCTTGACTAATAGCGTGATCACTTTGCTCTGTTCAAGTCTATTTATTGTATGTTTCAGAATGATCCTTTGGCATATAGGTTTACACAGAGTGTGAACATAAGTTTTCTCCATTTTAATAATTCAAAGTTGCACTCAAATTCTGTCTCATTTGTAAATGTAGAACACCCAATGGAGTAGAAGAACACCATCCATTTGGGTGGAGCTACAGGGAGATGTCCCTCGTTATTCGTCCGATTTGAAGTTTGTCATTACCTAGAAAGCAGGCAACCTTGGTCACTTGCCACTCTGTTACCTGCCTCAGGGCCCCTCTACACACCAGACTGGGACAATTATCTTGCCAGCCTTCACACCTGCTACCTCATAACATCAACCAACTGACTAAACAAAAATAAATAGGAACCCACTTTTCTCCTAAAAATAAAAACTATTGTTTCTTAAGTATCTTGATAATGGTAACAAAACCAATTCTACTTGAATGAGATAGGTAATTTCACACAGAAGAAGGCAGAAAGAATTGCTTTTGCCTCAAGATTCTGGTTACCTCGAACAAAACATTTTTTTGTTTGATTGTCTGTGTGTGCTGTTCTTTTTTTTCTGGTGTGAAGTGAGGCAAAATTGCCTTATTTTTCCATATAGCTTTCATTAACCTTACCATCAAGAATAAAGTAACTCATTCTTTTTATTTTGAGTCAATGTGAAAACTATCCTCCCTTAATCCATCACTTAAACTACATCAAGACAGGGACCAGTATCCCTGATGCTTCTCTTTAATCCACAAATTATTATTTTTTTAACTAGCACTTCCCTTTGTCTGTCATTGTTATAAAAGAATACATTAGAAAAAATTTTCTAAACTGTATGCAGTCTTCTCTGAATTTTAGAGGTAAACATATAATACTACTTTAAAATTTAATATTCAAATCACATTTAGAGGGACACTTACATATATAGAGATTTTTATGGTATCTCCCTACATACTAAATGGAATCATATTTTCATCAGATTTTTCCCTAGGTCAGTGCACAATTCCCTCCATACCCCATTTTAACATGAGGTTGGCCTATTTTGTTATTGACATCTATGAAGAATCATCAAAAAACAGGAAACTTGGGGAAACCCAGAGTTAATATTAAGAACTCCTGGACATGGATAACAGTGTGGTGACTGCAGAAGGGAGAGAGGTGGGTGTCGGTGGAAGAGGGTATAGGGGGACAAATGGTAATGGAAAATATATCATAAAATATATTTTTTAAAAACTTTGTAGAGTGTCTGAATATCGGCTTGAAGGCATGTGCTCCATTGGCTCCAAAGCAGACAAGGGAGGTAGTGAAAAATGCTTTCTGGCCACAGAACTGAAAATTATTCCATTCCTATGTATCATGTATTCTCTGCATCATTCATTTGTTTAATGTTATTTAACAGATACTATGTACCAGTCATTGTTTAAAATATTGGAGATATAACAGCAAATGGGGGAAAGTTTCCAACTTCATGGAACTTGTGTGTCTGAAGGTAAAATTATGAATGGAAGAGCTTATCACAGGGCTGGCACATGGTTCTAGATACAATTAAAAAAAAAAAAACTACCAGTGGGAAAAAAATCCCAATAAAATCAAGAACAATGTACAAGGCTACCGGCTAACTAACCAAATAACTAATAAATAAAAGACATGATTTTGGAGTTACACTACCTGGGTTCAAATCCTAGAGATACTCTATATTGGTTTTGTGTCTTTAGATAATTTATTAAAACATTTAGTGCTTTAGTTTGCTTCTTGGTACAATGACAAAAGTGAAGGCACACAGAATGTGGTGGATTATAAAGAACTGATTATGTGTAAACCAGCGCGGCACCTGACATGGGGACACTCGATACACGTAAACTATTGTGTGTGTGAGTGTGTGCATCATGCTATCTCATTCAATTAGGATGCATTCTGATTTAAATAGAAGCTTTAATGGAAGGAAGCAAGTGTACACAACTAACATGCCCTTTTTAATAATTAAAGAAACTAAAGTGAATATTTAGACCATTTTCAGGAAATATATGAAACCGTTTACTGAGTTGCTTTGGTGAGTTAATAATTTGTGTCGTGTCCCCTCGAGCAAGAGAAACAAGAGTGAAAACAAACAGGATTACATCAAACTAAAAATCTTCTGCACAGTGAAGGAAACCATCAACAAAATTAAAAGACAACCTACTGAATGAGAGAATATATTCACCGATAGGGGTTAGTACCAAAAGATATAAGGAAATCGTACAACCCAGCAACATAAATAAATAAATAAACAAACAAACCAGTAAAAATAGGTAGAGGATCTGAATAGACATTTCTCCAAAGAGAATATCCTAATGGACTTCAGACATATGAAAAGATCCTCCACATCACTAATCATAAGGGAAATGCAAATCAAAACTGCAATGAGATACCACCTCATGCCTGTCAGAATAACTGTTACCAAAAAGGCAGCAAATAACAAGTGTTGAAAAGGATGTGGAGAGAAGAGAACCCTTGTGCACTGTTAGGGGAGGTAAATTGGTGTAGCCACTATGAAAACTAGTATGGGAGTTCTCAAAAAAAATAAATATATAAGTACCGTATGAACCAGATCGTATTTGTCAGTACTTATTCAAAGAAAACAAAAACACTAATTTGAAAAGAAATATACACTCCTATCATCGCTGCATTATTTATAACAGCCTAGACATAGAATTGACCTGGGTCACCACTGATAAAGATGTGATATACATATATTTATATATCCCATTTATTTATATGTATATATTATGCATTTATATAGTTACATATTTATGAATATATAAATATATTTTTGTGTGTATTATAAAAGTTTGGGGGGGGAATCCAGCTGTTGCTAATATAATGAGAATGATTTGCACAATGTCCACGTCAATGTAACCCGGCAGCCAAGGGCAGTGGACTGGAACGCACACGTGTAGATAATGAAGGCTTCGCCGTACTAGTCAGTGGGGGTGGTAGACGCCCTCAAGTGAGCATGTGAACTGTGGGGCCATCGCATTTAAAATGACTCAACAAGTAGAGCAACAAATCTGCATCAAATTTTGCATTAAGCTTGAACATTCCTCTGCAGAAACTATTCAGAGGATTCAGAAAGCTGTAGGTATGGGCAACTGGTGACTGGCAGCTTCACCATGACGGTGTACTTGCTCACACATCACATCTCATGCAGAATTTTTTTGGTGAAACATCAACTCAACCAGGTGACTCAGATCCCCTACAGCCCAGATTTGGTGCTCTGAGACTTCTGACTTTTCCCAAAACTAAAATCACCTTCTAAAGGGAAGAGATTTTAGACCTTTGATGAGATTCAGAAAAATATGATGGGGCAGCTGATGGTGGTTGGGAAAACTGTGTGAGGCCCCAAGCTGCCTACTTTGAGGGGGACTGAGGCGTCCTTGTCCTAAGTACAGTGTTTCTTGTATCTCGTATCTTTTTAAAGAACGGTCTCTATTTTACATGGTACATGTAGGTCACACATCATAGCAAGTCTAGATGTCTGAGATGAAAGTAGAATAGGAGAGATTATATAAAGAAGGGAGACCTAAATGGAAGTTTTTGTAGAGGTATAAACATTTTCTAGAGAGGCAGTGAAATTACAAGATTTTTCATTCAAATATCCATTGAAAAAGTTAGCAAATTTAGTAAATGTATATCATGGCTCAACTACTGTTTTACGTTTTTTTTTTTTTTTCTATCAACTTCACTGCACCTAAAATGAAACTAAGTATAATACTAACATTAAATAAATTATTATTCATTGATTGGCCCATTGATTTATGTGGTGTATGTCCAAGTATGGAGAGTAATGGAATAGAAAAGGCTACGGTCATACCTTACAAACCCTGCACTACCTTTGAACTTAACCCAAGCCAAAGATTGTTTACCACTCTTGTTTAATCCTCACCATAACAGAATCTAATGAACACTGTAATTTTTATAGAGGCTTAATAATATCAGAGAGTGCACAGACCCCGCAGACAATCAGGACTACTGAGGAATTTCTTACCAATCTTCAGTTTATGTAGCTTAAAGGCAGAGCAGCAGGGGCAGGTGTGTGGGCTTCATTTGTTCTACTCAGCGTTCACACCTCAATCATGCACACAGTGCTTCAGAGACAACTGTTTTCAAAATCTTACCCGATGTATTGACTTTAGTATTGTACCACAATATTACAAAGAATTCCACTGTATTACAGAAAAATCCTTTCATCTTCCTCTCAGAGACTCTGTTTTTGTGTTTGGTATTGGTCTAATTCACCAGGGGTTTTATTATTTCTTGCTCGACACATTAACAATTGTTAAAATGTGTTGCTTACGGAAACGCTTCCTTAGTATTACCCATTGCTTTAAAATGCACAGTTTGATAAAAATAATATTGCAGAATAGATTCAAATTCCTCATTAAATAAAGCACCCCCATTGCCTTTCAATGTCCACCCTTTTCAAAACATCGTGGGGTACAGATTCAGAGATTCAGGGCTGCCTTATAGCTTGTGATAAATGTGCACCAGAAACAGGGATCCAGCTGCATTTTTTTTTGTTTATTTGTGACATAATTCTAAGAATTTCTGCAGAAAAAGAAGGCTAAATTTTACAGTGTAGAATGATGGTAGGACAGGGTGGAGACTCAGCTATTTCATCCTTTTCTGTCTTGCCAATTCGCTCTCCCACTGCAAACAGACTTGTAAACCACCCAGTTCCATTGTCTCCCCTTCTAGCTCATCAGGAGGATGCATCTTCATTTGAAAAGCACTTTGCAGTTCTTAAAGGATAATTCTGTGAGTGCAGTATGATCTTTCATTCCAAACAACAACAAGAAGATTGGATTTTGGATGGCCTTTAGCAATCTACAAAGCAGCCTCTCAGGACCCCTTGGAGGTTTGGTATGTAAGTCTAAACAAGAAATAGGAGAAATTCAAATTGAGGTTCTGAAAGTTAAAAGTGTTTGCTACACTTTTTCTGTCTGACTCCTAATGTTCTTCCCAAAAGGTTTAATATTTTGCCACCATGTGGTATTCAGACAATCTAAAAGCACCAGATATACTGGGAGTCTGGGTGGATATAAACAAGAATAATATAAATACCTAATCTCAGGAAGCCAACAGTCTGGTATAAGTTAAGACAGCGATCATATCCTTAAAGTACTTACCATACACCTGGGGCTTTGGCATATGTTTGTCTACATCTTACACAATCTTCACAGCAACCCCATGATGCAGTTATGTTTTTCTTTCTTTAGAAAATGTTTCCATCTGGCTAACCGAATCAGCTAATGATACAGATCAAGACAACTTGATTCCTGCTGACCTGGTCAAAGTGACCTTCTGCTCAAGTAACTTCCTAATTGGTCTTCCTTTGTATTCTTGTCTCTTTCTAACCTATGTCGTACATGAAAGGGAGGCCAAGGTTTTAAAGTGTAAATGAGACCATACTAGTTCCCTGCTTGAAAGGCTTCAGTGATTTTTCCTTCCACTTAGACTGAATTTCCAACTTTTGACCTACATTGTAGGCCTGCAGCATGGGGTTCTGTCCGCTTCTTCAACCTCAGCTCCTTCCCACCCACCTCTTCGTCCCTAATGCTGTGCTCATGCTGGTCTTTCCTCAGCTACTCAGGCTAACCAGAACCATCCCAGCCTTAGGCCTCTGCACACAGGTTTGTCTTCGCTTTGAGTGCTCTGCAGTCTGGGCCTCCCTTCTCATTCCTGTCAGATTCACCATTCTGAGGTGCTTGGCCCAAATAATTTATTCTTAGAGAAGCCTTTACTGATTGTCCAACTACATTAGAGCCCTCCTGGTATACTTCAATGTAATATGGTTCTTTCATAGTGTGTTTCACAATTTCAAATATTCATTTGTGTGTTTAAGTGTGCTAGACTATAAATTTTTGATGTGGAATGCAGATTGCTTTGGTTCACTGTTATATTCCAGGTATCTAGAAGTTCCTTGCCCACAATAGGCACTCAATACTTGTTTAAGAAATGAATACACTACTTTCGAGGGGTCTTTAAATTAGCTGCCAACATTATGGAAGTCTGTAGATTCTTAATAACAGATATCATCATAATAGCCAATTTTTATCAAATGTCTATATTTCTGATATTGTGCTGGGTTATATGTTATATATATATACACACACACACACATACATATTTTTTCTCTTAGAACAGGGGTGTCAAACTCATTTTCACTGGGGCCACATCAGCCTGGGAGTTGCCTTCAAAAGGCCAAATGTAACTTTAGGACTGTATACATGTAACTGCTCCTTAACAGTTCAGCGAGAGCTCGGCTGCCGCTGGGTAGAAACAGGATGTCAGGCCGGATAAAACAAGGCGGAGGGCCAGATTAGGTTTGCGGGCCTTGTGTTTGCCACATGTGTCTTAGAAGAACCCTATGAGGAATATATTATTATTCTTTTTTATTGATATTAAAGTAGATATAATGTTTAAGGAAATTATCTAATCTTACCTGGTTAGTAAATAATTGACAATGGATTTAGTACTTTTCCATCTTCAACCATTGGTGGTTCTTTGGTATTTGACTATATCCATGCTTCTCCTCTCTTCTCTCTGATCCTGCTCCCCCCCACCCCCCGACCCCCCGACTGTGGCCTGGGAGGTGGATCTCTTTTGATCATAGGTCCCAAGTGCCTTTGATCCTCTTCCTGCTTTCCCACTGGGTTCAGCCAATGGAAGACACTTGCAGGAGGTCAGAGGGCAAGAGGATAGGTCAAAGCATTTATTCTGTCCTTTCTGCTCTGGTCAGATTTTATTGGGTGACCTTCTAGGGCTGCAGCAATTCACTAGCTTCTGGTAATAGCATTCCTCCTCTGTCCCTTCAGGTCTAAATACGGAAATGCTTCTCGTCTTTGCTGTCCTCTAGGTGCTTCATTGCCTCCCAGCCCTGCTCATCTGACTGTAAATAACTTCTTCACTGAAATCTCAACAAACCCTTTCACTCCCAGATGGGCCATTTATTTCTCCTGAGACTTGATGGTCCTAATGATTAGACAACTTTCCTCTTTCATTACATGAACATTGGAAGAAAAAGAACAATAGTGTTCTGAAATTTCCACTCAAAATTTGTCTTCCTGATGATACTGACAATGAAGATAATATTAAGCTTTCATACTTTTATTGTGTAGCAGACCTTGTGGCATGCACTTTGTAACTTTCATTATATTAAATCTTCACAAACACTCTGTGAGACTGCATTATTATCCTTATTTTACATATGAGGCAATAGCACAGAGATAGTATATCACTTACTTCAAGTCCAAGTAGCAGATGATGAAGCCAAGAGTTGGACCTGGCACGGCTGTCCCCGAACCTGACCCTCTTTAACAACACCACAGCTGCATCGTGTTTCAATGACAGCTCTCAGGACAGAGGGGCCTGAGTTGAGATCCCCAGGAGAACTCCGGAGTGTGGCACAAGGAAGTTCACCTCAGTCTCATTACTTCTCAGGTTCAAGTGGCCTCTCGAAAACTCCTGCAAACATAGTTTGTATTCCATGATATCTATTTGCATGCTTTAACATTGAATTATTTATACTCAAATATTTGAATAAAATGGAAAATTCAGGAAAATTTACCAACTTCTTCCCATGTCTTCTATAATGTCCCAGATCAGTGTGAGCAATCTGATTCTTTTGGTAGCTTTCACTGTTAGGACTCCCATCATTTATTATACTTTTTGTTTGTTTGTTTTGTTGTTTGAATTGTAACAAATATCGCTATTCATTTAAAGAGAAGATACTTCAAATATTCAGCACACGTCTAACTTTAAGATAGAGGTATCAAATATTTGATACTTTACATCCTTTTCAAAAAGCAATTTTCTAATTCCAAGAGGAAATAATCACTGGTAAGCCTATTGATTAACTAGACTTAATAACGCTTCCATTCTTAATTGGATCCTAAGACAAGACAAAACAAAACCCTGTGAAAAATGACCTCCGTTTTGCTAAAGGCCTGAAGCCCAGGGAAAGGCAATCTAGTCAAAGTCCCGTTTCCAGTTCTGAGAAAAACAAAAATGGAGCCCAGGCCCCTTGCACACTAGCCCGGTCTTGCTTGTGGTTGTTGGCGTGAAATAGTCATGATCACGAGAGACAGTGCTTGTTGCCTAAAGATTGCTAACAAGAGAGTGTGAGCTCCCGTTCGATGAACGTGGGCTTTGCTCAACCTCAAGCATCTTTAAGCATATGGGTGCTCTGGGGTTGAATCTTGGGCTGTCAAACCCACAGGACGTTTCTGGATAGATCCCAGTGACTCTGAGACAGCCACCGTTCAAGTATGTTGTCCATCTGCCCAGACGGCGCGTTTGGGAAAGCCGTTTCCTTTTAAACAATAGTGCCAATTCAATCAAATAATTGCCTGTGGAGTCCGCTAGTTCCCAGGAGAGCCTCAAAGGGCTCCTGCTCCTCCTGCTCCTCCTGCTCCTTTCCAAATTCCCATACTAAACCCACTGTCAAGTGACTCATTTTATAATTAATTTTAGGTAATTTAAAAATTATGCCAGATAAGATTTGAGGTGGTTTATTATAAAAACACCTAGGAAAGAGGCCACAGACATTGGATATAATCAAACAATAATAATACTTGCTAATATTTATTGAATGCTTATTGTGTGCCAGCCATTAAGCTGGTTCTGCTGCTCCTTTTATACCCTCATCATGTTTGTCCTATCTCTAAAACAGATGATGTTTACCTATGAGAAATAGACTTCAAGAACTGTAGTATTTTGCCCACATGAATAAAATATGGTGGAGCTAAGATTTAAGCATTTGAGCTCAGCTTTGCCTTATTATTATTTTTTTTTCCTGAAAGCCCTCTCCCTGATCCATACCTCCCAAAGGAAAACAAGGCATGCTTAAACCATGGATTATATATTAGAAATCTGGCTGTAGAAAATTTCAGTACCTGAATGTGTAACTTAGCTACAAATTTTGTAACAGACAGGACAAAGCAGAAACCAAATGTAGAAAAGTCCAGGGAAATAGAAAGTACCTGATTTAGAAATCAATTAGCCCTAATTGTGAATTCTAGCTCAGCCACCAACTAGCTGTGTGACTTCAGGCAGGTTACTTCTATTCTCTAAATCTCGGTTGGGCAATCTATAGAATAGAAACAATAAGACCACTTTGTATTACTGAATTTAGAGATCACAATGCAAGGGAACTGGCACAGTGCCTAACACAGAGCAGAGTCTTCAAAAAAGCGAACAGTTGTAAAACATTGTGGTTAGCCCATTGTAGTGTTTACTCCTCAGAATAGTCCTGCAGTTTAGGGCTCATAACCTGCATTTTACAGAAGAGGAACCTGAGGCGTACAAGGGGTTAATAATTTGGTTACGGTCATGCAGAGCTAGGCTAAAAACACATACACATCTACTTCCTATTAAATGTATTTTTTCCAACCACACATTGTTTTTATTTGTCTAATGAAAGAAGGAAGACCTCTTTATTATAAATAACAAAGCTTTTTCTGGCTTGGAGCCCTGGGACGCACTGGCTGGGAGGGCCATTGTAGCCACTCAGCAAAGTAACAACCAACAAATATCCTGGATGACTGTTTTACTAGAAAGGTGAAGGCCTTCCTATATCACTGGTTCTTAATTCACAGTCCCATTGTAAAACCCAAGGGTAGGGTGGAAAATGAAGTTATTTAAGGCAATTTTCTGGGAATGGAGCAGATGATGTGAACCAGACATGCAACCTTCTTGTGGTCTGACTTTATATAAGGGTAGAGCTAGGAGTCTCTTGAGGAAGAAATTCATGTAAAATATCCACTCTCAGGACATTTTTTAAAAGTCAAACTTTGGCTAGAGTGTGGCAAACAGTAGACAGGCTTTTTTTTTTTTTAGATTTATTTTTTTATTTATTTATTTACTTTGAGAGAGAGAGGAAAGAATGGAGAAAGAGAGGGAGAGAAACATCAATGTATGGTTGCCTCTCATGCATCCCCTATACTGGGGACCTGGTCTGCAACGCAAGCATGTGCCCTGGCTGTGAATTGAACTAGCGACCCTTCGGTTTGCAGGCCAGCGCTCAATCACTAGCCACATCAGCCAGGGCAAAAGTAGATAGTTTTGATGCATATTTCTTTAAAATTCTAAGACAATGAATAGATCACAGAGACTTTATTATGGGAACCAGGTGGTTTATGTGGAACATGGCACATATTTTTCCAGAAATTTGGCAAGAATTTGGAGAAATACAAGAGAAAATTCATCAGACTTTGGGAAAAGGAAATTGCCTCAGAACATGACCTATAAAGGAGAGTGTTATTCTTTGTTTTATGATTACCAATTGGTTTTAACCAAATACTAAGTACAGAATTAACTCCTCCTTAATCAGGGTGCTCTCTATACAGGCTAGTCCTTGTTCACTTAGCTTGGGAGTGTGTCGCTTCCTTAACCTTTATTTTTTCATTTCTATGTAATAGAGATGATACCAGCACCTTGTTAGACAGGCATAGTGAAAATCGAATGGGACAGGTAACTTACACAAGGGGCTTTGACATATGCAAAGTGTTGTACAGAAGTGCATTAGTTATGTTGATACATATTTTTTAAATGATACTTTTGGAAATTTTAACTCTTATAATATGTACATCACCTTTCAGAGCATGGTTGTGAATATTAAATGAAATTTAGTATTTTAAATACTTTGTCGCAGGTGTTAAATGTTAGTTCAAATTTCCTAATACCATTTATATTAGGATGTGATATTTCAACAATTACCAATGAAAAGAGTAATGGTGAAATATCAAACCTAAATATTTAATATAAACCTATGAAAGACCAGGGGATTCCTCTTTCTGGTAGGAGGGGCTATGACATTTCCAGACAAACCTTTAAAGAGATGGTGTATTAACTCGGACTGTCTGGTGCCCTAGTGTTATTTTTGTTCACCCATTGGTAAGGCCATTTTATCATATTTTTAGTATAAAATCAGAAGATTCTAGTCTCTTTCCTGGAAAGTATACATGTAGCATGTCAAGCAGAGGCATTACATATCTTTTTATGAGGATAAAGGGAAATTCATTATTTTCTTGGTAAATCTTGTTTTGTTAAGTATCTTGAAAAAAACCCTGTTCTTCAGCCCATATTTTAAAGTGTTGTAGAATTATTCTGACTGCAGTGGGAACCAGGTGGTGACTGCAAAGCTACTCACCTAGCTCCATAAGGTATTAGAGAAATGTTAAGTGCTCAGTGACACTGGTGGCTAAATTAAACAGATTGAAGTATATTTTAAAAATGTATGAGTTTCTTAAGTGACAATGATATGATAGGAAGAATACTGTGCTTGATAAAATAGAATCTCAGAAACGGATTCATAAAAATATCATTATGAAGCCATTCAATGAATGCTTCTTTATTCTTCTAATTCAGTAATTATTAAATAAAGGCAAAGTCAGGAAACTATTTTTTTTTAAATCAAGATTTTTTTTAAAGATTTTATTTATTTATCTTTAGAGAGAGGAGAAGGGCGGGAGAAAGAGAGGGAGAAACAGCAATGTATGGTTGCCTCTCACATGGCCCCCACTAGGGACCTGGCCCACAACCCAGGCTTGTGCCCTGACTGGGAATCAAACCGGGACCTCCTGGTTCCCAGCCTGCGCTCAATCCACTGAGCTACACCAGCCAGGGCATGGAAACTATTCTTGATGATAAATAAGACTTTATGAACATAAGGAGAAAGTTTAAAGTGGATCACGATATTCTTATATTGGGAAGCATAAAAGAGATGATGAAATAGAATGACAAACATGAAATTACAGTAAAATGTAAAATGCATCAATAACAATAGCATAGATACTAGGAAATAATCTGGTCAATCAAATATATATTGAAGCTATTAAATACATTAATTATAAAATATAACATTTTAATGGTTTAAAATAATAATAATAAAAATGTATACCTAGGTAGTATTTAAGATATTTTTGAAAATTCCTGTGATTTAATACACCTAGATGTTAATTAATTAAACAGCTTTTGACCATATTGCTGAACTCACAGAAAAAAATGTTAGAAAAGTCCTCAAGTTCTGGAAAGAAAAAAAGAAAGAAGGAAGCTGATATAAGAGAAGAAGAATGCAGAGGAGGAAGAAGGGGAGCTGAAAGCAACAGAACTAGCCAATTCCACAGCATAGGTTGCTCTGAGTCATATGGCAATACTGGAATATTAGATCTTTAATGTTTTTTCTTTTTGATTCTAGAGAGAGGGGAAGGGAGGGAGGAAGAGAAGGAGAGAATCATTGATGTGAGAGGGAAACATTGATCAGCTGCCTCATACACATGCCCCGACCAGGGATCAAACCCACAACACAGGCATGTGCCCTGACTGGGAATCAAACCATGACCTTTTAGTTTGAGGGTTGATGACCAACCAATTGAGTTACACTAGCCAGGGCCAGAATATTAGGTCTTTTATCAATAAATGCCACACTGGATGAGAAAGACTAGATCCCTGAGGCTTTTCAGATGGCAACAGGAAAATGGGTATAAATGATCATTCTACCCCCACTGCCCCACATGAATCAGTGACCCATAAAAGTCTTACCATTAGCAAAATCATATACTAGGAGGGGAAAATCCACTGTGGATAATACAAGAACCCGAAAAGTGTCTGTCTGTAATTTGCGGGTGCTAAGTAAAAAATAAGTGTAACACCCACACAAGTGGTGTCCTCTGAGAGTCCATTCCTACAGGCCAGTACATAGGACTTGAGGTAGGATTCATAACAGCTTCATGGTCTGAGAAAGACCAAGGGAAGAAATTAAATGGCAGTATTTCTGGGAAGTTATGTTACACATTATAGCAAAAAAAATAAAAAATAAAAATGATCTCTGAAAGAAATAAATTTCATTTGAGGTCCCACAAAATTTATACATATTAGATTCAGTCAAAGAGGAGCTCTACAACAAACTGACAGTAACCAGAGGGGAGGGGAGAGGGAAATAATGCAGGAAAGACGTCAAAGGGACATAAATGAACATGTATGAGGGACCCATGGATGGAGCCAAGGCGTGGTAGGATTGAGGGTGGGAGGTGGGCATAGATAGGGTAGGGGAAAGTGGTGGTGGGAAGATGGAGACAACGGTATTCGAACATCAATTTAAAAAAAAGTAAAAAAAGAAAAGATGAGCTTAAAATATTGAATTATGTAATATATGAGAAAATAGTCTTTGTAAACAATTATGAGCAGAAACACTAAGCAATATGCTTAGACCTAATAACATCAGATATAGAAAATAAAATAATTGCTGACAAACTATATAAACATATAAAACATGGCTTAAAAAAAGCCAGTACACTATCAAAATATGCTCATTTATAAAAGAAAGAGTTTTAATTATATAAATTGACTTAAAGATACTCAGAGGATTATCTAAGAAAAAGAAGATCACAACTATGAACAGTAAAATAACAACAAACACAACTATCAACAACTGAACCTAAAACAAAAACAAAACAAAACTAAGCAAACAACTAGAACAGGAACAGAATCACAGAAATGGAGATTACATGGAGGGTTATCAAGGGGTGGCAGAGGGGAATGGAGGAAAAGGTGAGGAGACTATGAAGCATAATTGGTAGGTACAAAGTAGACAGGAGGATGTTAAGAACAGTATAGGAAAAGGAGAAGCCAAAGAACTTACATGTATGACCCATGGACATGAACTAAGGAGGGGGAATTGCTGGAGGGAATGGTGGTACTGGGTGGAAAAGGACACAGGGGGAAAATGGGACCGCCATAATGGCATAATTGATAAAATATAATTTAAAAAATACTCAGGGTACTAAACAATGGATTAAACAGCTGAAGAGAATGTTAACAAAATGAAAAGTAAACTAGAAAAATTAAATAATGCAGTCCAAAGAGTAACAAAGATAAAATATTTTTAAAAAGTGATTTTGGGGGTATATAGCATAGATAAAAATTTGCACATTAACTGATATTCTAGAAAATGATAATTGAAAAAATACGTAAGAGAAGGAACAGTCATAGAATTAAAAGCTGAAACTATTCCAGAGTTTACTAAAAGACATATCATTAGATTCAGTAAGCATATGAATAAAGAGTAAATTATTCAGAGTAAATAAAAAGAAATCCATCTACACACATCAGAATAAACAGTAGATAAGGGAGAGAAGACTCACCGTCTAATGAAAGGCATTTCGTGAGTAGACTTCCCCACAGTAACAATGGAAATCAAAAGACATTGGAAGTTCGTATTGAAAATGATGAGATAAATGGTATTAACTAAGAATTGAACCGTAAGATATATCTTTAAGGAAAATAATAAATTAAAAATATTTTCAGATTAAACAAACATTATTTCACTACAGAAATTTCTAAAATGATATACTTCAGGAAGAATTAAAGTAATTTTAGAAGGGCTATAATAAAGAAGAAATAAGGAGCAAAAACTGAAAAAAAACTCAACATTATTAAGCATTTTATTAATGATGATTAAACTATTATGTCTAAATTATAGAGTTATTAAAAAGCAAACCAAGAAAATGCTGAAACATTTCTTAGTAACAGGATGGAACCTATATGGAGAAAACTAGAAACATGTTAAAGATGGGAGGGAGGGATAGAAAGCTGTGAGATGAGACTTTGGAGGATGATGGGTATGTTTATTTTGAGGGTTGTGGTAGTGGTTTCATGGTGTATACATATGTCAAAGTCTATCAAATGCACACTTTAGCTACATGTAGTTTATTGTGTGTTAATTGACCTCAGTAGAGATGTAAAGTAAAAGTAACAACAAAATACCAAAGCAAACGGAGTGGCATGCCATATTCCTGAAGAAAGACCCAATAATTAAAGATACATAAGTTTTCTACAAATTTATCCATGGGTATGATATTCAATACAATCCCAATCAAAATTCAAATAGATTTTATTTGGCAATTAACAAAATATTTGAACAATTTTATGTAAGAGAAGAGAAGGCCTGGGATGTCCTTTACACCTCTGAAGCTAAGTAAGACCGACGGCTATTCCCTAATCTGTGTTTAAGATAGACAGCTACAATAATTGATGTATGGATTGTTAGAGGCATTAATGTAAAAACAGAAATAAGTATTAAAACATAGCAAAGCAATGAAGGTAAACCCATGAATATATGGGAAACTATATATAGAAGAAATGAAAAAGTAGATGAAAGAATACATTATTTAGTAAATGCAGTAATGGTACAAGTAAAATTGGTTAATATGAAAAAATAAATAAAACAATACCTACCACACATCATACAAACAAACAAATCCAAATAGATTATGTAATTAAAATTTTCAAAGTTATTCAATATTATTTTTTTAACATATACATGAATATCTTTCTATTGTGTGGTATTGACAATTAGTTATTAAGGTAAGACACACAAAACAGCATTTATAAAGAAAAAATTGATAGATACAACTACATTAAATTTAACAATTTGTGTTCTTCCAAAGTTACCAAGAAGAGAGAGAAAACACAAGCCTCAAACTAGAAGATATTAGTGACACATTCAAAGGAAGAAATTAATACTCATAATAGAAGTGCTACTATAATTAGTGCTGTTGTAAAAAAAATAAAGAAAACCAAACCTATAGAACAATGGACAAAAGACACAAACAGACGTTTTACAAAATAAGAAACTAAAATGATCACTAAATATTTGAGAGGTACTGTACTCACTTTCATTAATAAAAAGGAAATTAAAGGCAAAGTAGAAACCATTTTCATTTTCACCATGGTTGCTATTATTTAGAATGTGTGGCAATACTCGGCATGGGCACATTTACAGAGCAACAGTAACTTACATTATTCTGGCAGAGTGCAATTAATGGGTACAACTATTTTAGAAAGCAATTTTTCACTGTCATGTAAATTTGAAGCTTCACATATACTGTTAAGAATCAATAATGAATTATAGTCATGCGCTTCGATATGTATGAATCTCATAAAGCTAATGCTAGATTAATAAAAAGTGGAGACCAATATATCCAGCATGACACATTTATATAAAGTTTCCTAAAGATAATTCAAATGTAGTAAATTGAAAATAGAAGGTAAGTAAAAGGTAATTCAGAAGTGACGTTCAATGGTACTGTTCATGTTCTATGTCTTAAGGTATGTGATAGATAAACAAAAAAATCCTTCAGGACATAGAAATATATTTTAACACAAAAGAATTGAAAACCTCATAGTTCTAGCTTATATGGGTAATGTGTGTAAGAATCCAAAAATGCATGCTTGCAGACAAAGGTTAAAATGAGCAATGCAAAACTTTTAAATGAATTGGAACACACATGATGAAAAGGTAACTGCTGATACGAACACAGGAATACAAACATGTTTTTTTTGTGTGTGTGTGTATAAAGCTTCCTTGGTCATCAGCAATATTTTTTAAATTAAAAACGTGATCAAGGAAATCAATGTTTAAGTTGATTTCTAATTATTTATAAGCTATGAGTGAAGATGAATTTATGAGTATTTTATATTATTCTATAGTATGATTAAATATTTAAAAATAGTAATATCATTCTGCAAAACAAACTGACAACTATAATAGAAAACTAACTCATACAGATTTTGAACCTAGATTTCAAAGGCATTTTTAGCAATAATTATTCATTTAAATAACATAGCATATGTTCAACTTCAATGCATTAGTGACTGTCTGAAATTCCCAAGAATCTAAACAAAATAATTTTATTAAAGATCCTTTCTTGAATTAAATCTCAAGATTATCTTGTTTATTGGGGTTTTATTCCACAGTGTGAATAAGAAATAATTTCATTGAACAATTTTCACAAACTGGAAGGTCAGGCTCAATTGCATTTGTATAATGTCATTCGCAATACAGTACACACAACAGATAAAGCTAACTCTCAGTAAATGGTGTATTGATTTTACAACTGTGAATGCATATCGCACTATTTAGAGAAAATATCTATTCCAGTATCTGCCTATTCCCTGGGAATATGTGTCCACACACTAAATAGTAAGGTGAGAACTCTTCTAATTAGTTTACATTATGTAGTATTTACCCTGGAGTATGGTAACTGTTAAAGGAAAAAAAATCCATATGACATTGAACAACTTCTTTATTAAAACAAAGTACATGAACACACACACTCACAAAGAAAGGAAAAGGAAAAAAAAAAGAGAGCCAGTGAGAAAGTGAGACCCTAGTATGGGATAGGCACTGTGCTAGTAGTCAGAGGCAACATGAAATCTAAAAAAAGAATAGATCCTACACTATAAGATGGCAGCATAATGAGGTGGAGTATCAAGTTTAATGTCATTGGAATAGTGCTGCAACACAGATCAGTCAGTAGTATGGGAAAAGTGACAGGAGGAAGACCAATCTCTAACAGACTGCTTTAAGAAGAAGAAGAAAGAAAGAGATGGGGGGGGGCATGAGTAGAAAGGGAAAAATGACTATGAACAAATGCCTAGCAATGCAAACCTTAAATGTAAATGGATTAAGTGCTCCAATCAAAAGGTATAGGGTAGCTGAGTGAATGAGAAAACACGATGTGCATATATGCTGTCTACAAGATACCCATCTCAGAGCAAAAGATCTATACAGGCTGAAAGTGAAAAGATGGAAAAATATTCTAAGAAAAATGGACATAAAAAATAAAAACAGGGGTAACAATATTTATATCAAACAGAATTGACTTCAGAACAAAGGCCTAAGAAAAGACAAGGAAGGTCAATACATAATATTGAAGTAAGTGGCCCAATAAGAGGATATAACCTTTGTAAACATATATGTACACAAAAAAGGAGCACCTAAATACATAAAGTCTTGGAGGACTTTAAGAAAATCAACAACAATACAGTCATCACAGGGGATTTTAGTACCCCATTGTCAACAATGGATAGAACTTCCAAAGAAAGAATCAAGGATATTGTGGCATTGAAGAATACTCTAGATAAAATGTATTTAATTGATATTTACAGAACATTTCATCCCAGAGAAGCAAAGTATACATTCTTTTCAAACACACGTGGATCATTTTCAAAGATAGACTGCATGGTAGGACACAAAACAAGCCTTAACAAATTCAAGAAAATTGAAATGATATCAAGCATTTTCTTGAATCTCAATCTGAGGAACCAGCCTCAAAGAAAAAAATTCACATTCATGGAGACTGAATAACATGTTATTAAATAAAGACTGGATTAACAATGAGATCAAGAAAGAAATAAAAAGATATCAGGAAACAAATGAAAATGAACAAACATCAACCCAAAACCTATGGGACACAGTGAAGGCAGTCCTGAGGCGGAAGTAGATAGCAATACAGGCCTATCTAAAGAAAATGGAAAAATCTCAAATAAACAACCTAACTCTACAACTAAAAGAACTAGGGGAACAAAAACAAAGCCCAGAGAGTAGAAGGAAGGAAATAATTAAGATCAGAGCAGAATTAAATGACATAGAGACTAAAAAACAAAACAAAACAAAAAAACACCCAAAGAATCAATGAATCCAGAGCTGATTCTTTGAAAAGATAAACAAAATTGACAAACCTTTAACCAGACTCATCCAAAAAAAAAAAAAAAAAGAGGAGAGAATGCCCAAATAAATAAAATCAGAAATGAAAGAGAAGTAACAACCAATACCACAGCAATACAAAGGATTGTAAAAAAATTACTATGAACAACTATATGCCAAGAAACTAGACAACCTAGGTAAATTGGACACATTTCTGGAAACATACAATCTCCAAAACCGAATCAAGAAGAAAAAGAAAGCCTGAACAGATTAATAAAAACAAGCGAAACTGAAGCATTAATCAAACCCCGCCCCATCACACAAAAGCATTGGACTGGTGGCTTCACAGGCGAATTTTGCCAAACATTCAAAGAACTGGCACCTATCCTTCTCAAACTATTCCAAACAATTCAAGAACAGGAAGACTACCAAACTCACTTTATGAGGACAGTATTATCCTAATTCCAAAACCAGTTAAAGACACAACAAAGAAAGAAAATTATAAGCCAATATCTCTGATGAACAAATATGCTAAAATTTTCAACAAAATAATGGCAATCCAGATCCAGCGATATATTAAACAGATCGTACACCATGATCAAGTGGGATTCATCCCAGGGATGCAAGGATGGGGCAAACTGATAAGTGTAATACATCACATACACAATATGAGACAAAATTCACATGATCATATCAATAGATACTGAAAAAGGCATTTGACAAAATCCAGCACCTACTTACAATAAAAATGCTCAGCAAAGTGGGAACAGAAAGAGCATATCTCAACATAATAAAGGTCATATACAAGAAACCCACTGTCAACATCATACTCAATGGGTAAAGCTAAAATTGTTCTTCTTAAGATCAGGAATAAGACAAGGGTGCTCACTTTCACCTCTCTTAGTCAATATATTATTGAAAGGTTTAGCCACAGCAATCAGACAAGAAAAGGAAATAAAAGGCATCCAAATTGAAAAGGAGGAATAAAACTGTCATTTTGTGCAGATGACATGATAATGTACATAGAAAACCCTATAGTCTACACCAAAAATCCACTCAACCTAATACATGAATTTGGCAAAATAGCAGTATACAAAGTCATATTAAGAAATTGATGGCATTCTTGTACACCAGCAATGAATTATCAGAAAGAGAAACTAGGAAAAATTCTCATTTACTATTGCAACAAGAAAAAAATACCAAAGGATAAATAACCAAGGATGTAAAAGACTTGTACTTGGAAAACTATAGAACAGTGAAGCAAGGGATTGAGGAAGATACAAGTAAATGGGAGCATAAGTCATGTTCATGGATTGGAAGAATTAAGATCATTAAAAGGTCCATACTATCTAAAGCAATCTATAGATTCAACACAATTCCTATTAAAATACTAATGGTATATTTTACAGATCTAGAAAAAATATTCCAAAAATTTATATGGAACCAAAAATGATCCAGAATAGCCTCAGCAATCCTGAGAAAGAAAAAGTTGGAGGGATCACAATATTTCATATACTACAAGGCCACTGTAACCAAGACAGTCTGGTACTGACATAAGAACAGACTCATAGATCAATGGAACAGAATAGAGATCCAAGAAATCAACCCATGCCTCTTGGTCAATAAATATTCACAAAGGAGGCATGAGTATACAATGGAGTAGAAACAGTCACTTCAATAAATGGCATTGGGGGAACTGGACTGGTACATGCAACAAATGAAAGTAAACCACTAACTTATATCACATACCAGGATAAACTCAAAATGGATACAGGATTTAAATATAACTCATGATACCATAAAAGTCCTAGTAGAGAACATAGGCAGCAACATTTCAGACATCTCATGTAGCAATATGTTTGCCAATATACCTCCTACGGAAGGGAAATAGAGGAAAAAATAAACAAATGGGACTGCATGTAATTAAAAAGTTTCTGCAAAGCCAAATAAACCATCATCAAAACAAAAAGGGAACTGACTCTATAGGAGGATATATTTGACAATGATATATTGGACAAGGGTCTGATCTCCAAAATATGTAAAAAAGTCATCTGACTCAACACCAGGAAGACAAACAACCCAGTTAAAAAATGAGCAAAAAGACCTGAACAGACACTTGTCTGAGAAGGACATACAGGTAGCCCATAAACATATGAAAAAATGCTCAACATCACTAGCCATAAGAGAGATGGAAATTAAAACTAAAATGAGATATCACCTCACATCTATCACAATGAATATCATTAATGAATCAACAAACAACAAGGGCTGGTGAGGACGTGGAGAAAGGGGAACCCTTTTGCCCTGTTGGTGGGAATGAAATTGGTGCAGCTACTGTGGAAAACAGCATGGAGTTTCTCCCCCAAATTAAAAATGGATCTGCCTTATGACCCAGTGATTCCTCTGTTAGGAATATACCATAAGAATCTTGAAACACCAATTCAAAAAATCTTATCACCCCTATGTTCACAGCGGCGCTATCTATAATAGTCAAGTGTTAGAAACAGCCCAAGCGCCCATCAGTAGATGCGTGAATTAAAAAACTGAAGTACATTTACACAATGGAATACTGCACAACAAAAAGAAAGAAGGAATTCCTACTTTTGCAACAGCATGGATGGAACTGGAGACTACCATAGTAAGTGAAATAAGCCAGTCGGCAAAAGACAAATACCATATGACCTCACTTATAACTGAAATCTAATGAACAAAATAAACTAATGAGAAAAATAGAACCAGAGACATGGAAACATGGAACAGACTGATATCCTTAGGAGGGGACAAAAGGGGGGGGGTATGGTGGAAGGAAGGAAGGGACTAGTCAAAGAACATGTATAAATGACTCATGGACATGGACAATGAAGAGGGGATTGACTGTGATAGAGAGGGGTGGGCTGGGTGCAGAGGGGCAAGAAGGAAAAAAATGGGACAACCGTAATAGAGTAAACAATAGAAAAATAATAAATAAATAGTATTCTTTTTTTTTTTTAGATTTTTATTTTTATTTATTTTTAGAGAGAAGGGATGGGAGGGAGAAAGAGAGGGAGAGAAACAGCAATGTATGGTTGCCTCTCACATGGCCCTCACAGGGACCTGGCCCGCAACCCAGGCATGTGCCCTGACTGGGAATCGAACCAGGACCGCTTGGTTCCCAGCCCGTGCTCAATCCACTGCACCACACCAGCCAGGGCAATAAATAGTATTCTTGAAATGACAACCATGTAGAAATGGAGAACAGATTTTGGCCACCAGCAGGGAAAGAAGGGGGCGGAGTGGGGCAAATGAGAGTGTTGCTGTAAGAGGTCACTGTGAGGAATCCATGTGATGATGGCAGTGTTCTGTGGCTCAGCTGGCAATGTCAATATCCTGGTAGGAATTTATACTATAGTTTCAAACTATTACCTTTGAAGATCTTCAAACTGGACAAAAGACAAAAGAAATAAAAATAAAGTAGACTGTTGAGAGAATAAAAGGAGAGAGCACATTCAAAATAAACTATGCAAAACAGCAAAGTCTGAAAGAATAAGATGCATTTAGAGAAATATGCATCATTCACTGAATTCAGAGCAACTGTACATAACATGCAGGCAATGAAACTAAAGAGGCAAGAAGAAACAGATAAAAAAATAGCCTGAAATCAGAAGTTTTGAATACAGAAATAACTTATTTGTTTTATTTTAAATATATCTCTCTGGCAAGATTAAACAGGTCTTTGTTTCAATAAGACCATAAAACACATAAAAAAAAAAAAACAAAACCCTTCCAAAATCACTACAACTATGAATACTAATAAATGGAAGTTATTATAGATATCTGAAGGTGAAAAATTGACATGTAAACTAAGGAATCTCAGAATCAGAATCTCTTAAAGGAAATAGCAGATAATTGGAATCTCAGTGTGGGATATGATAAGCATCCCCTTTTGAAAATAATAACTGCCACCGTAATTTATCATGTGCTGCCTACGTACAAGGCACTCAACTAGATATTTATATTTAGTATATACTTACTCTTTCTAACGACTCTAAGATTAAGTTTTTGAATTCTATTTCAGAGATGAGAAATCATACAATCAGTAAAGGTAACAGCATCTTACTTCACAGCCTGAGCAACTGAATGCAAAAAAGACATGGAACCCACATTCCTGCTTTAAAGATAAGCAGGCTCCCTGTTTCATGCCGAGTGACTATAGACTCCAAGATAACAGAGACATAGTACTGCCATGATGCAGTTAAGCCCAAGAATGAAATCAGACATCCTAGAGATCAAGAAGGAAATGACTACGCCAGGGAAAGAAGTAGCTACAAAGAGCAGTAGAGCTTACCTTTGTTGTCACCTGCCTAGGTTTGGCCACTAACTCACACAGGGAGTGAATAACGTGATCTCTGAGAGTGTATGCGTATTAACAATGACACCTGTAAATGTGGCAGTAACAACCTGGTTATTGGATGAATACGACACCCTGGGGTCTGTGCCAAGCCCTTTACATATGAGCTAACTGGTGCACAAAGAAGGTATAAGACTTGTCATGGACTGTCCAACTCCTAAACTCATTATCTTATGCAGAACTGCCTTTCACATTGACTGAGCCTAAGAAACATCTGAGTGACTATGTAGAGCTGGTGTTTAAGTTGATATATTTACTTTAACAACTTTTCTGCCTTAATCATGTATTGCTTTCTAGAGCAATACAGAGGATGGGTTGGAGAGACATTTAACTCTCAATAATAGTAATTTAATTTACAACGTAGATAAGGGTATACATAATCACTTCAATAAGTGCAACGTTTTTAATCTGCATAATTCTCACATGGTGTGGGGGCATGGAAGGTATTCTGGAAAGGCTTATTACTAAATTGATGTTAATGTATTGTTTCCAGGTGCCCTTAGGCACACATGTAAGCCCAGCAATATGAAACTCATTGCATGAAAATTTAAATTCACAACATAGATGTATTAAGGAATACTTATTCTCTGGAGAAAAAGCAATTTCATACTACGCAAGGATTTCTTTAACTAGCCAATTCCTTCCCTGGTGTATTTCAATTAACTTTCCATTTACAAGTGAAAGAAAAATCAATTCGCAGGCAAGTTTGCAAGTGGCATAAAGTAAAATACAGTAGTGGCACTTTTTAGAAATGTAATAAACTCCTGGGCAGAAAACACTTTGGAAACTACACACTAAAATAAAGCATCCCAGTAGATGACACACTGAGTACCCTTTAAGTATCTGGTTGGTCAATGGATGATAAACCCACCAGTACTGAGAGTTTAATGCATGCCAGCAAAACTCCCAAATTAATTCCTACTGATGAACCTTCTTTTCTAATATATGTTTTTTGCACTGCTATTATCTGGAAACAAGTTGACACTGGCTTCTTACACAGAGGACTTATCTGGACTTCCAGCTGTTTGGCTGATAAGGAGATTACTAAATAAACTTCTAACTCTGCCAGATGGTAGGTGGCCATGTTTGACTTGAAATATTTTCAACTTTTTGGATTAACAAAGAGCTGAAATTTTTAAGGATAAGAAAAATATTCCCCTCCCCACTTTTTAGAGTGGTGTTTTTTTTTTTTTTTTCAGAGAAATAAACTTTTCAGACTTCTGGTTGGTATTCTTGCATAAAGCATCATCCTATCAACTTCATGGAGAATGTGAAATTTCTTGAAAGTATAAACGGTAACTAGGGCTGCAAAAGAACTTGGTTTTTGACCTTGCAATGGTGAATAAACTGGAAAAGCTTTGCACATAAATGCAATCTCTTACATAGATGTGCCTCTCCTGAAAACATTTCACAGAAAGGTAATGGCCAGTGTATCCGTGGTTAGATGTAAGTCACTCTAAATAGCATGTTAAATCTCAAAGGGATACAGAGAGAAAGCACAGCACTTACAGCAAAATTAAAAAGATCTGTGTTTTTGAGTCCTGGGTTCTCCCAAGGACCACTGGCATGACCTTGGCCCTCTCTTTACCCTCTCAGAGCCTCCCTTTCCTCATGCACTAAATAGGAACTGAAGTATCTACCTCCCATGGCATACAATCCATGAAGTATTAACTATTCGATAGTTCTGTGGTAATTTATAACATCTCTTTTTACTCAACTCTTTCATAAAACAGCTGTCTAACTATAAGCATCATTGCAAGTATTTCCTCTATTTTTAGGAATTTTTAACAATTACAAATAAATTCTAATAACCACTATAAATCAGCCAAATTGAACCAACATTAATAAGTAGTTCACTGCTCTTTGTCAAGTACTTTCATAGATGCTCAGGGGAGAAACATAAAGATTTTTAAGAATATTTTGGTTTACTCAGAAGATACGGTGCACTGATACAAAAATGACTACAATTTTCTACCCCTCCCTCTAGCCACGTCTTTTGCAATCTAACTTTGTATGCCTCTTTATCAAGAGATAAAGCATGTTTCTCCAACTCTGTCCCCTGGGCTGCCTTTCTGAGCTATTGTTAATAGAAGATAGTGGGAATGATGTTGGCCAGTAACTGGGCCTAGGCCTCAAGAGACTGAATATTTTTAATGCCTTGGAGCCCTGCCACAGCTGTAAGAACAGGTTTGGACTAGCCTACTGGAGAATGAGATAGCACGTAGGGGAGAGCCCACTTGTACTAGTCAAAGCCCCTCTACACCAGCTATTGCCAGGTCACACCCAAACATCTGAGAGTCCAGACCAGGTCAGCATAGCCCCATACTCAGCTCAGTGATTGAAGATGCATGAGGGAGCTTGGCCAGTTCCAGAAAAAAAAAAGGATCCATACAAAGACTCATGAGCAATATGTGTCATAAATTTCAAGGGATTAACAGTTTGGAAATACAGCTAGGAGAACAAATGAAAGGGTCAGAGCAATGGCTGATGGGATGGAGACAGCATATAAACTGTAACGAGACAGGGAGAGGGAAGAGTCATTGGCAATCAGGGTGTTCAGGGGAGATTTTCCATGTGATCCTGTTAGAACTGAGTCTACATGGATGCAAAATGTGGCAGGTTTCCAAATTTAAGGGCATTTTTGACATGCTAAACACCTATAGTGTTCAGAAAGGGATGGTTTAAAGAACTGCAGATTTTTTATTTTAGGAAGAATTCTCTGGTGATGATGTGGAAGGGATGTTGTGAGGAAGAGGGAAGATGGGGGGAGGCCTACTGAAGCCTATTCTAATAGTCACTCATCTGAAAGATAATGGAAATCTCACCGAGAGAAACAGTTGATGGGGATAAAGAGGATGAGATATATTTGAGCAATATGAAGAAGCAGAATGGAATTGCTACAGATGGAATTGCTGCTGTAGGTTGAACGGCAGAAGCACCCAGCAGAAAGGTAAAGTATTGCAGAACTGATAATTCTCTAACTCCAACTGCCTCTCAGAAACCTACTGTGTCATTCTGATGAAATGGTTTAGCTTCTGAACATCTAAAGAATGTTGGCCTTTGAAAAGGAGAGAACATAGGATCCCTGTAGATACTGGCGATTGGGTTTCAGTCTGTTTTGTAGCCTGCATTCAGACTCTTTGTGGATAACATTGGGGCATGGGGTGCCCAAGCGTGGCTTCCCAAGACACTGCTTACTTCAGGTCTGAAGTTACAGCAACTTCTGGGACATGTGTGCCTTCCTGAAATCAGTGGTTAGAGTGACCATTCACTTTCTGCTTTGTCATTTTACCTTTTTTCCCCTCATTAAGCTCTAACTGAGCCTTGTTTCAGAGAAGTGGACTGTGAAAGTGGGCTAAGAAGATTAAAGGTCACCATGAAGAAGGTGTGAAATACAACTCTGACAATTTGATGCTGATAGCTTGTGATGTGTGAAATTAAATCTTTATCAAATGCGCCTAGACAATGCAATCAGTCTTGGGCATCTATATTAGAAAGCATTTTTTTGTTAATGCAGGAGCTCAGCTCAAAATTAGACCACTTTGTGGAAAATGTATTTTAAATGTAAGTCATTCAGTGCCCCAGGTTTCCAAGGAAAAAAGAAAAGGATTATGACAAAAAAAAGGAAAGCTAAATTATTTGTCTGTTATTTGTCAATTATATGTTCATATCATTTTGCATTTATGTATCCATCTTTTAGCATATATTTGTTGAAACCTACTATGCTTGGGCTCCTTGTATTAGACATAGTAATAAACAAAACTGAATCCCTGCTTCATAGAACCCTAGAAAACTGAGGAGGCAGACACTAACTACATAAGGATGATTGCATCATTTAAAATTATAGCAAATACTACATAGTATCAACACGAATAGCCACCATGAGAGCAAGGACTTTTCATAGTCACCTGTGCCCAGCCACTGTCTTAAGACCTTGACATATAACAACTTGTCTAATCCGTACAAGGCAAGGATAAATACTGTTATTACTCTCACTTGGGGGATGAAAAAGAAATGAAGAGAGGTAAGTAGTTTTTGCAATAACAACTACCTATTATGTGTCCCAGCCAGAGGTGAAGCCAGGAAGTTGACCTCATAGAGGACATGCTCTCAGCCACCGCGCTTTCTGACGAAGCCCACACAGAAGGGTGAATCTCAACCCAGAATTCCGATTCTCTTCTCTGTTTCAGCACATCTTAATCAGTCTTCGTGACCCAGCCTTTGACAAACCTTCGGTGACACCATCATCAAATCCCACTGCAAGCTGACTTTCCCACATATTTTTAATTAAATACAAGAGGAACAGGGTAGTGGGGTTCTGTGCCTGCGTGTTCTCTCCCACCAGCCTGCCTGCCTCTAATGCCCTGGCACTCTCTGATGCTGAGTGGGTACAAAAGCTTGGGCAAGGCCCCTGGCCTCTCTGTGTCTGCATTACACATCCATCTTGGTATCACTCCAAACCGCTGGTGGGTAGCAAGCAAACTGGAAAAACTGGGAAGAACAAAAGGTCACAACCACACTACAAAGGTTTGGTTCACTCAGAACTATCCTCTCAACATTTAGAACGGTGCCCCAAATTCACGAGGTTCTCAGTAAATAATGTGGCTGAATAAAATAATCTTTTCATGAGTTTTGCCAAACTACTCACCTACTTGCTACACTTTCCAGCAGCATTGGGTGACTTGACATTCTCTTACCTTGCTCTACAGTTTCTTATATCCACATCATTGTATTACTCTCTCTTCCTACAATAAAGTACCACAATTAATCCCTTAGCTAAAACCTATGCAGCTAGATGGTTGATAGACTTGGTGAAGGGGATGGATATTTTATAAAGATAAATCAATGCAAATGCATATTACATAATACCCTCAGTAGGGCCTGGGGCATCCTAAAATAAAAATATATGAATATTTCTGGAGCAAAACATAAACGTTCAGACTAATGGGATTAACGAAGTCTTTACCATATCAGTCAATTTTGCTACCATTCAAGTACATGAAGACATTTTACCTTTAGAGTGAGGGTTAATCTTTGGAATAGCAGATAAAGTACTGTGGGCCTTTATTCTTCTTACCCCATAGTTTCTTTTGGTATTAATTTTAACCATATGTCAAGGGTAAGACCTCACAGCATCATTCCTGGGAAATTCATCCTGCTTCTTAGAGCTGAAATTAACCTCTTTGTCCTCTACTCCCACAAACTTCCATTCCCCCAAAAGTGTGATGACATTTTCAGTGTCATGCTTGATTTAGATGTTCATGTACTTATTTCCCTTTCCAAATGGAAAGATCCTTGAAGGTCGGGAAATGTCTTATTCATATTTTATCTCTTGCACTAACACAGAGATTATTCTTTCGAGTAGGGTTTAATTGAGCATAAAGAATGGCTAGAATGTGAAGAAAAAAGAAGAAGGATATTACTGAAAAAGGCAAGAACTAGAGGGTGAGCAAGCAACTCTGTGTACTGATTGAACACTGCTCCAGGTACTTGCTCGGACACTGCACATGCTCTCTAATTCAAAACTAACACGCCAAATGAGGAAATTGAGACTTAGTGGAATTGAGTGACTTGCGATTAAATATTAGCAACCTCATAATTCAATTTGAAGACTGCTTGACTTTAAATTCTGTTTTTCCTACTCAATTCTCCATCCAGAAAAGATAATATGGTCTAAGGGAATTTTAGGAATTATAGTAAATCTGGAAAGCAATGTGTAAATCCCTGGAAATTACATACATGACTCCGGAAGAGAAGATTTAAATAAGACAAGACTGTTTCCCTTAGATACAGCTGAGAACTTCAGGGCTAAATAAGTCTGCTCACAAGATTAGAAGCATTGGAGGAATTTGTCACCCTTATTGTTGCAAGGAAACTAAGGAGACTAGAAGACACTATTTAGAAGGAGTCACTAGGCACAAAAAAATTGCAAACTTAATTGTAATGCTGATCCCCTCTGTGCCATCTTATTAAGCAGCCTGGAAAATCCTTTATCACAAAAAATTTCTAAGGATGTGACCTTTTCCTTCTCTCCAGTTATATTTCACTTAAATTATCAGCCTGAAGATTTCAAAGGGGCACTCACAGCAGTCTGATAGATTGGAGCCCCTCTCTAACTAAAGGAAACATTGATTGCATAAAGAGAAAAAATATCAGAGACTTCCCTGTCGGTCTCTGTGAAACCAACTTTGTACTCACGCAGGACTTTTTTTTTTTTTTTTCTTTTTCCTTTTTTGTATTGGGCATTACTTTAAAAATGACAAAGTAGTAACAAAATAATTAATTCCTGGAGTAACACCTTGTAGTGTGATTATAACCAGGAAAACATTTGTGAAGATGGCCATGTGAGTCTCCATTCTTACTCTCTCACACACCTGGCCTTGAAATGGACTAGGGGCACAAAGGAGAAGGTGATTTGATCTCTGATTGAAGCTGAAAACACGTCCTGGGCTGTGAAAAGTGAGGCAGTCTGTCGTACTCTCTGAAACCTGCACTAAGATCTTGTAAACAGGATCAGCAAGTCTTGAATCTTTTTACATTTTATATACAGATGTAGGACAGGTAAGTCTAGTTGGCTTTTTAATATCTGTTAGCTCTGAAAGGTTAGGTTGACTCTAGCTACATTTCCATTAGAGCTTTTCCATGGGCTCCCGGTAAAGTCCAAACTGCTTAACATGGTGGCAATGCTGGAGAATTCTGCCTTCCGCCTTCCTCTCTAGCCCCTTGTCCCTGCATGCCAGGTACTTTAAAATATTCCCCTTTTTCCCCTATCATTTTATATTTTCCCTCTTATGGATGAGGAAGTCAAGAGTTAGAAAATGTTAGTTTAAAGTAATAGTTAATAAGCCTAGTAGTTATTGCACGTAAAAAGCTACTATTTCCTGAACTGCAGGGTACAGCCCACCCTGACTCCCGGAGACCAGGAGCGATTGACTTTAGTGTTGAGAAGAGACCATAGCAATCAAGGTGGTATCTGAGCCATTGTGTTCCAGGGAGAGACAGTCCATGGCCCAGGACACAGATAAAGAAAATAGCCCAGGACACAGGACACAGATAAAGAAAATGACTGGTCAGCAGATAAAAGGATGTTAGGGAAATTGCCAGACTGCAGCTTTTATCTGATTAACCTCTTTCCTGAATTCCAAGTCCCTTACCTATACTTTCTTCCCTTGAATTCCAGACCCCTTACTTACACTTTTACCCTCTCATAAAAAAACTGGCTTGAAACAAAACATAAGACTGTCTTTCAGGGTACAAACCCGCTGTCTTCTCAGATCGCTGGCCATCTGAATAAAGTGCCCATACAGATTCAATCCCTGTCTCTGCTTATTGGGCCTGGTAGGTGACAGGCAGCACAAATGCCTGCTTTTCCAGTTTCACTACTGCAGTGAATTTGTACCTTTTCTCCCTTCCATCCTCAGTGTTTTTCTTGTTCTCCTCATCTCAGAAGCTAAGAGATGGGCCTCAGAAGCTTCCAACATCCTCCTTCAAGGATGCCATCCTGGCCATACCCTTCCAGGCCAAGGTGTTGCCGCTTGTCTAGAATAACTTGGTTCCTGATTGCCTTTCTCCACTGAACTATGAGCACCAGAGGGCAGGGCCAGGCTCAGCCTGTTAAACTTATATCTGTAACCTTCAGCACAGTGTCTAATGCATACTAAAATCTCAATACATATTTGTTGAAAAAAATAAGTGGGTGAAAGAAATCAATGTGTCCAGTGAAAGTCAGGATTAAAAACCGTTGGTCATTTTACATGGACAACTTTTCAATTGCCCATTTCCAAGACTCTAAAGGCAAAAAGCAAATGGGCAAGTTCTCATCTCTTTCATCCTAACTTTGAGCACCTGTGGGACATACAGGTCTACTTAGTAGGTGGGGCTTAAATAAATGGGGCATTACATCTTAAAGGAGAGTATAGAACTTTAGAGCAAGTAAACCTGGATTAATTTCTGAGCTCCTCACTCAGTAGCTAAATAGCTTTATTTCTCCTTACTTATAAAATAAAATTAATGATAGTTAACAATTACAAGTTAAATGTCAATAGATCTATTTTCTGCTTGTTTGCTTTATTTCATTTTAAAGAAGTAGGAAGATAGACAAAAATTGATGGCATAGCATTGATATTTTGTAAAATAGCTGTTCAATAACTATAGCTTTTATTGTTATTATGCAATGTGAAGCAAAACATACAATGATAAATTGAATCAGATGTAATTCTTAGCCTTAAGAAGCTCCTAATCTAACCCAGGGGATAAAATATATAAAGAAAAGATTACAGAAAGATTTGTGAAGAACACTTCTGAGGTTTCCACTAAGATTTGTTTGAGGACACATGGCTTCTGTAAGAATGGAAATGAATCCCACCAGGCTTAGGGTCTTAGTTTCTTCAGTGGATGCAGATTCTTGGCAAAAAGTATTTAACTTCTACGAAGGCCAGTTTCCTTACTTGAAAGTATGGGATATGGCATTAGTTACTCTACAGGATGATAGTGTGGCTGAAAGGCAGCAATGTGTGTGAGGGCATCTAGCAGCAACGTATTGAAATCCCAGCACCTTAAACGTGCTAAATGCTCTGAGATTTATATTTATGGCCTGGAATATGATTGATGCGTAACAGAGTTTTGCAACCATTAAAAAAGTAAAACAATATGTGAAAGAGTTTGTAAGCTTAGGCTTGAAGGATCAGGGACAATTATGGAGAAGAATGGAAGTGGTAACATTGTCCAGATGCGGACAGAGTGTGAGTAAAATGATAGATGCAGGTAACCACAGGTGTGGTACAAGGGTGGTGAAATGACTTGTCAAAGGTCACACAGTTATTCAGTGGCAGATCCATTTTATAACATGACCTCAGAAATAAGGCCATAGCTGATGTTTGAGGTAGCCTGAGTTTTAGGAAGATTATTTTGGTAGTTATTTGCAAGGAAGCCTAGAAAGTGGAGTTGAATCCCTGCCATACTCCAGGTGTTGAACTTGAATGTGCTTATAAGTCATTCTTGCAGAATGTGATGATGCCGTCACATGTGCGAGGTGATAAACTACTTCAGAATTTGTGGAGGTGAGAGGACAATACTACTACTAATAATAACAATTATCGTAAACAACCATATAGTGCTTACTGTCACCAGTATTTGACCTATAAATAATGACAATACCATATGGTTGAAATTAATATACTCCAGGAATTATTCTATATGCTTAAAAAACATTCATTAAATCTTCACAGTATGATTAATATTCTCATTTAGCAGTGACGAAATTGAGGAACATTTCAAAAGACAATTTGGGCTACTTAATCGGAGTTCAAGAGAGAGGTATATTCTAAAAGAATATCTTGAGAATGTCATAAATGTCAGCATGGGGGTTGAAGCATGAGGACAGATGGAATTTTAATAGGTTTAAAATTGAGCACAGAGAGGATGGATTTAGAAATGGAAGGGAAAGGTCACCAATATTGCATGGGACATACTTATACAAAAAAATTATCCAATGTTTATCTGAAATTATATATGTTCTATTTTTATTTTGCTAAGTCCAGGTATCCTCCTTACACATGCAAACAGCAATTTATCACTTGACTAAAAATGTAGAATCATCCATATGAGGGGTGACTTGCCCAAGACTTACAAACACCTATTTGCAGTTAGATGATTTGGATTGTACCTCTGGCTTTGTCCCTTTCTACGTTAAATTTTAGTACTTTTTACCATGTGTAAATTGAAAATGACTTTGAAAATCTATGTGCAAGAGAAAAGATGAATGAGTTCAGGTACATACAACAGACTTTGCACTTGGAACCATAACAAGGGGATGAAAGCTGCTTTGCTTCTAGGCCAACCAATTTTTTTTTCCATAAAAAATTCACAATAACATTAAGAGCATCAGATATGGTAATATTTAGAAACTTTCATGGGGAAGACTGATCATATAAGCTGGCAGATATGGCTGCTGAAAGACTTTAGTCTCCTGGATCCCCATTTTTATCTCTAAACTGAGAAAAATATTATTTTGTTTATCCTACATTTAAACCTGCTTTGCTTACATTTATTTAGTTCTGACCCTCCACAAAGCACTGGGGAATCAAAGACAAGCCAAAAAATAAAAAATGAAAAGGTTTCAGGAACTAACAATCTAATGAGAATACAGGTAAGCCTTATAGAGTTGTATGAGAAGCAATTACATTAATGAATATGTTTTCCTAAAGTGGAAGAGATTACACAAATATAATTCTTTGGTAACTTTTAAATAACCTCCCAAATGATATTTTCCCCATTTTCTCCTTATCCTACCTTTGTACTGAACAAGCTTTTAGAGCATAGATGCCCCCAAGTTACCCACTTAATTAAAAGTCGTTCACGGTTCCTCACTACCTATAAAGTTCAAACTAAGCAATGTGACAGCAAAAGCCATGCACAGACTACTCTCCGCTTTTCAGGCTCACCCGCTACAATGCTTTTGCACTAGCTGCTGCCCTCCTACTACCCGTAATGAGCTCCTTTCCATCCTTGCAGGGGTGTCCAACCTGTGGCCCACAGGCCTCGTGTGGCCCAGGATGGCTGTGAATGCAGCCCAACACAAAACTGTAAATATACTTAAACCATTATGACATTTTTTTGTGATTGTGTGTCACAATGTATTACCGTGTGGTCCAAGACAACTCTTCTTCATTTGGTCCAAGACACCAAATGGTTGAACACCCTGCTAGTAAGGCTTGTTTCAATTGCCTCCTATGCTATGAATTTCTTCCTTTGTCCTCCAAAGCAGAAGGAATCGATTCTTTCTCCCATCAT
This sequence comes from Micronycteris hirsuta, assembly GCA_004026765.1. Classification (NCBI taxonomy): domain Eukaryota; kingdom Metazoa; phylum Chordata; class Mammalia; order Chiroptera; family Phyllostomidae; genus Micronycteris; species Micronycteris hirsuta. Next base: position 66,508 of record PVJI01008340.1, read on the forward strand.
TGCTATTGTATTTTATATAACAATATAACAATTCATTTGTGAACTTTTTTTCCTGAATACCTCTAGTACTGTTTTCATACAGTACACAGAGTTGATTTAACACTCCAAGGATTAACATGGAGACAAGTTCAAATTTTTTTTTCAATTAATGCATGTTGAATTAAATATATTTATGCATACTTACTGCCTAAAAGTACAAATAGGTAGGCAAACTATACTTGATAAGTGCAAACACACACATAAAACTATCTGTACTTTGCAAGCATATATCATATATACTAGTATAATATTTTTGTAATTAGTGTTGAACTGAATGTATGAGTATAAATCACCATTATCACAGCTAACATTCATTGACTATTTAATACATTGTAGTCGGGAAACATATATATACGTTTTACGTTGACTGGTGGTGGAGTGCGGGACATGTATAAATACGTGTTTTGTAGACTAGCGGTAGAATGCGGGTAACGGATAAAAACGTTTATTTTTATACTTTTTTATTGCTCTGCAGGGATGCTAACATGCAGATATACAAATTCCAAAGGACAAAATTTGGGTCTCTTTAACACAGACAATGGTGAATTATGTATGTCTGTTTTAACGATTATCATACAAAAAAACATTACTAAAACTTCTTTCTTTTTTTTACATACGATTAACACAACAAAAAACACTACTAAAACTTCATTCTTCTTTCTTTACAATGAATTTTAAGAAAGAAAACTTCATTCTTTCTTTTTTTACACATTTTATGTACTTTTTTCACATATTTTACATACTTTTTTCAAAATATTTTCAATAAATCGGAATTTTTACATATTTTATTACTTTTATTTCAATTTCCAGTGAGTTTTCCAGTATTTGTCTCTTTAAAATTTAAGAAACATAATTCAGTATACATTTTATAGTAAAGAACAAAAAGTTTCATTGAAAAAATATGTAAAACTAAAGTTATCATAATTTTACTGAATGTTGCCATTTGCACAAAACATTAGCAAAAAATGGCCAGCTCCACCTGTTAGCTTGCGATAAAAGCTACCTGCATTCCATACATGCCACACCTTTGCTCTGTGCTTTACTTAAGTTCTTGTATCATTGTTACAACAGTAACCCTAAGATAGCTACTCTCAACATCCTATGACTTAAAGTGATAAAGTAAATTGTCTATGGCTATGTATTTATTGAACAGGCAAGTTGAATTTCAAATCTAGACTTATCTGACTCTAAAGCCTATGTTCCTTCTAGTAGCAGTCTGTGGATTGATTCATATACATCCTGAGATGTAGGAAGATACATAGATACATGGATTGTTAGATAAATAGGTAGACAGAGCAAGATATAGAGAAACGTATGCACATATGTCACATATATAATAGTTATAGGAATGTATACATATACACCATAAACTCTTACCTATTGAACATGAACATATTGTATATATAATTATATGAAATACATGCATGCAATATGTTTTACAGATGTACATAAATTGAATAAACATCTCTTTCTAGCCCTGGCTGGTGTAGCACAGTGGATTGAGCATGGACCTCTGAACCAAAGGGTCGCCAGTTCGATTCCCAGTCAGGGCACATGCCTGGGTGGCAGAACAGGTCCCCAGTAGAGGCGCATGAGAGGCAACCACACACTGATGTTTCTCTCCCTCTCTTTGTCCTTCCCTTCCCTCTCTCTAAAAATTAATAAACAAAATCTTTTAAAAAAACCCATCTCTTTCTACTTTCAAAGATCGTGCTTTCTTCACAGACCTAGCTTTTCGTTATGATAAAATAAACTTTAAATGAATCAATAAAGAAATGTGCATATGCATTGTCCATTATAGGTATATTTTTATGTACACATACATTGATTTGTTTTTTAAGGGCTACCCATAGAGGGTATCAGCTAGATTCTTGAGTTAAGAAATCTATAGCAGCTCTCAGTATGCTTGCTAGCTACAGCTGCCTCCCCATGTGGTGGAGAGGAGTGGACCACCATCAGTAAGTGTTAATTTGTCAGTCTAGTTGAGACAAGGATGCTATTATGAAGCTTCGTTCTCTGAGAAAAATATACAGTCACAGCTGGAATTCAGGCATTTGCTTTTATCACAAAAGCATGGATTTGCAACAAAAATGTCTTTGCATTTTTGGTTCTTTTTTTTTTTTTTTTTGCTGCTCTTTTTTTCCATTCCACAGCCTGGGCCCAGTTACATTTGTATCTATTCCTTTGGATATGCTTACCTAACAAGGTGCATGTGCCAACATGGCACTGTCTACCCGCCAATCTCCCCTGCCCTTTTGCACCTGAGTGAAGCTTTGACAGTTCCTGGTTCCCTCTGAAGCAAGCCAAAAGCACTGCTCTTCTTTCCGACAAGGGTTTTGAAGTCTGAAGAACATGGAACGCAATCAGGATTTTGCTACTTGTTGTCGGGTGACCTGAGCAAGTTTCTTACTGTGTTCCTCAGTTATTTTCATCTCTAAAATGGAAATCATAGCACTTACATGGAAGGTTTTTTAGTGAAGACTAAATGAGAGTGTCTGTATCTGAATAATGCCATGAGTACAAGTGTTCCAGAAAACTCAGTACAAATGAAAGAAAAGAATTAAACCAGCGATGGTGAGATATTGGAAGGGACTATCAGTGGTCAGGATTGTAACAAACTGCAGGATGATGGAGCATGAGTGCCAGTCAGTTGGTGAATGAAGCAGCCCAGGCCAAGGAACAGAGTACTGAGGAGCGGGTATCGGTAGACCCCATCTACAGTTTGAGAGAGTAGTTTGCCTGGAAGAGCTCAGAAAGTCAACTGTAAAAGTGTCTAAAAAAGAGAAGTAGTCCAAATCACAATGAGAAATCCACAAAGGTGTTTCTAGAAGATGAAGGGAATGGAGTTCAAGCCATAGACAGAATGTCTACACAGCTAGATGATACTAGTGGCACAGGAAATTTGTCCAATGCTCCTTCTTTTACTAAAAAATAAAAATAAAACAAGACAATTACAAACTGTAAAATATTACAGAGAAAAGTCTGAGCAATGTTTACTGCATGTCAGGTACTGTGCTAAGTTCTTTGCATGCATCTCATTTCATTCTCACAATGATACTGCATATTGGGTGCTGCTTTCATGCACATTTAAGAGATGAAGCTGAAGCACAGAGAGCCGAGCTGCCCAAGGACACAGAGTTAGGGTCAGACTCATGGCAAGAACACATGTAATCCACATGAAAGCCCATGTTCTTCATCTTAATATTGTAGCCCTCCCATGAAGAGCATGATTGGCTTCTGCAGATGAAGTTGATGCAATATATTGTGATATTTAGGTATTGGTGGAGAGTAGGCAATACATCTAAAACTGGTATGTACTTCTCCTAACTCATACTTAATTGTTAAAGACATAATAGCAACTTGGAAAAAAGGTGCCCAATCATTCAAAAAAGACTTTATAGTTAGATAATTAGCTTCTGAAAAATCAAAAGCCAACAATGTAGAAAACAAGGGTATGAAGAACATCCCAACTATGATTATGGCAAAAACCAAAAACCAAAAAACCCCAGCATTGATGGAAATGTAATAAAGGACATAACATGACAGGGTAGGAACATGTAAATTAGAAGACTTCTCTCTGAACCCCGCCTCTACCTTAACCAATGTCATCTTAACACATCCTTTCAATTGCTCTGAGCCTCAGTTTCCTCTCCTGTGAAACAGAGATGATAATACTTGGCTTCATTGGATGTTCCGAAGAAAGCACACGATGAGTGGAATGTGACGTGCCCTGAAAAGCTTGGATGTGTGCTCTGGCTCTGAAAAGATCGGGTGCATAGTCGAGCATCTTAGTGTTGGTGGAATAACTCCTGGTCTTTTTTCTTTTTTTACCACCACCTAATAAGTTACCTATCTACTGTTTGCAGAATAAAATAAAAATTAGAAAATAGAACACTTGTCAGAACTATTACCCTATAATGAATCTTTTATCTAACAGTCAGTGATGGTACACTGGAGAAGACAGAGTAGTGTCGTGGAGCTAGAAACTGGGACAAACTCCAAATTTTAAAAAGGAAGAATATTCTAGAATTGCCAAGTGAGACAGTCAAGCACAAATATTACTAATAAGTATGACTTAGCAAAAACATTTGAATGCTTGTTTGAATTTGGTCACAAAATGCAACTGTTTGCATACTGAAGTCTTTAAAGGCAGTCTTGGCTTTGTTTATTACAAGTCTTGGTAGAGTGACATTGGGACAATTGTATAACCTCCTCAAATTTCAGTTTCCTCACCTATAAAATGGAAGCAGTAACATCTCTCATTTAGGGATTTCTAATTTTTTAAAAAAGGTCATGCATATTATGTTATTAACACTGTACCTTCTCTTTCATAAGCATCCAGTAATCAATAATCATCATTGTTACTTAGAAACACTTTAGAAACATAATGACTTATAACTTGACTCCTGACAGAAGCCAGGGTCAAATGGCAAGATCACAGAGCTGGGGTCTCAGAGTCTTGGCTCTGCCACTGGATTGCTGTGTAAGAATTTTAGTATCACTTTACTCCTAACACAACTTCAGCATCTCTCAAGAAGGAAAGATCGGTGTTGGCCTACCTAACTGTACAAGAGAGGTAACAATTGTAAAGTGCAATTCAAATTCAAGGTACAATTAACAATAGAACATATGCATATTCGATGATTTAACATTATAGAGTTAAAAAGAAATTTCAAAATCACTTCCCACATCTGGCTCCCTTGGCCAGAGCACTCATCCCTCTCATCATTTCATATTTTAAGACTCACTCAGGGCAGGTTCTACTTCTCTTAGAAGCCTTCCTTGCCCAGTCATCTCCCCTGTTCACCAATATCTGCCAGGTTCTAATAGCGGTGTCTCCTTTATTATTCCATAATGTTTTGTGTAAATCAACATATAACACTGTGATAGGACATAAAAATTAATATGCACATGCCTTCTCCAACAGAGTACGAGCTCTTTGAGTACAGGAACTATAACATGGACACATGGTATAGTGAATATGTAACTACCTGTGTTATGTAGCCAGATTCTGTAGGTTTGATTCCTACCTCCGCCATCTTCAGCAAGATACTACGTAAATTCTCTGTATCTCAGTTCCCCCATCCAAAAATGGGGGTAAAAACAGTATCTATCTCATAGGGTTGTAGTGAGGATTTGATAAATTAATTATGAATATAAAACTCCTGAAACAGTGGCTAGGATGTAATGGACTGCTCAGCAAAGTTTAGCTGTTATAATGTACTAAATATCTA
>PVJI01008341.1:0-71776 GCA_004026765.1 Micronycteris hirsuta
AAAATGGAATCTCTACCTTTTTATTCCAAGAATATCGAAGCATCTGGTATTTATAGTGCCATTTCCATAAGTGCACTGTGCGCACTATATGCCAGGTATTGGATTGCGAACTTCATGAGATTGTTTATTTGCTTTTATGTTGGGTTATTCTATAGATCCTCAGTGAATGGAAAACATCATGGTCCATATTAATGCTGCAATAAGTATTTATTGAATGAATGCATCCCTGCACGTAATAAAGCTGATAGATTCCTTCTCTCCTCTGGAACATGGGGTCAATTTTTTTTTTTCTGACATTTTGCTATCTGATCATAGCTCCACTGAACCATGCAGCTAACCTTTGCATCTTGTTCCAAATGTGGACATTTAAGATCAGTGAGGTTCATTGAAGACATTGCCTGAACCATAAACCAGAAATGCATTCACAGTCATGATTTGTGATCGCCACAAGCTCTAGATTTGTTCTGATTGTCATGCTCCCAGGCCCTTTGTCTGGTATAAATTCCTGGCTCTCTTACAAGCAGTCCTTGTACTGACTTCCTCAGAGAGCAAAGCTTTCCTGTGGGGTGTTGCTCAAAAGCAAGAGCACACTGTGTACCATATATCTGGTTCTCATCATGACACTGAATTTTACAAACTATGTCTACTTGGGTAAGTTATACAATATCTTTGAGTGTCGGTTTACTTTTTTGAAAAGTGAGATTAATAATACATGACTACTGAATAGCATCATTATCATGTTAACTAAGAGATATGTGCAGTCTTAACACCATCCGTTATCATCTAAGTGTTACATGTTTCCATGCTTTTAACAAAGGGATTAATAAACTTGGACATACTATATAATTATGAAGTACTATTACTTATTCAGATCATTCTCATGAACTTCTTGTAGCTAAACAGATTACCATGGAGTTATACAGATCTTGAAGTGCCAAGATAGGCATCTTCTATTTCACGAACTATATGACTCTTCCAAAACAACAAGACTCAAACAGATAGTGGCCCTGTCTTTTTTAAAACTGAAGGTGGGATATTTCCAAATCCTACCTTGGAGAGTTGCAAGGCATTTCATGGATTGTCATAAATCAGGCAGATGTATACAAGGATCTGTTTCTGCATTCTATTGTATCACATTGGCTTATTTATGTACCCTGGTGCCGCTGGTACTCTGTCTAAACTACTTACAGCATTATAGTAAGTCTTGATACCTGTTAGTGTAAGTCGTCTAGCTTTGTTCATTTCCAAAATTTCATCCATGTTGAATCAAGCTTCTAGAAGAAAATAATTTTATGATTCATGACTTTGGAATGACCGGAATTTTTTTCAATGGGATGGACACACACTGCACACATGTACAGCACGAGTGTTAACCCGAAAGAAAGATAAACTGGATATATTTAAACTAAGAACTTTTGTTTAACAAAAGATACAATTAAAAGAGTTTAAAAAATAAGCCACAGACTAAGAGGTGATATTTGCAATATATACACTTGAGAAATACTTTATATCAAAAACATATAGACAATTCCTGCAAACCAATAAGATACAGTCAAGCTAATTGCAACAGTGCAGAAAAGATTTGATAAACTTCACAAACGATGGTAACAAAGTGGCTGATAAACACATAGACCTGTATTCAGTATCATTAGTCATTAGACAAATACAAATTAAAGTTTTGATATATATAATTACACAAACATAATGGATAAAAATAATTTTTTGAAAGAAGACAGTATGCCACGTATGAGTGAGGATATGAAGCTACTAGAAGAAGAAAATATAAATTTTTATAATGCCTTTGAAAAATATTTTACAGTACCTACTGAAGGAAAACATATGTATACCATATGACCCAATGATTCTACTCATGTGTATATATTCAAAAAAGCAAATAGTAATGTGGACAAAAAGACACGCATAAAATGTTCATAGAAGTTTTATTCTCAACAGTTCTAAACCGAAAAGAAACCATTCAATAATAGAATGAGGAGGTAAGTTATACGGTGTGCATGCAGTAGACTACTACATAGCTACTAACAAAAATGAATCTCACAAGCAACATGGTGGGGTATCATAAGCCCAACAGCAAGTGAAAGAGGTTAGATACTAAAAAAATATATATTTTTTTAATTATATGGACTTTCAAAATTGATATAAAACTAACCCATCATTACAGAAATCGGAATGTTTTTTTACTCTTGAGAGTTACTGACTGGAAGGGAGAATGGGGGTCTTCTTGAGTGCTGACACCATTACATGTATTGTGTTTGGTGGTAGGTATACATGTACATATATGTTCGCAAATTTATCAATCTGTATGCTTAAGATTTATGTACTTTACTAAATATAACTTAGCAATATTTTAATTGACAAGTTCCCTGAAACAAAGAAGATAAAAAGAAGGAGAGTGTCTTCCTTGCAGTGTCCATTCTTAGGAACTCCTCGGCTGAGGCCTGGAAGGGGCTGTTCTTCAGGTCAGCGCTTCCTGAAGCAGTCATGGTCCAGCAATTCAATACGTCAGAACACACACCCGAGGGCATGCGGGGGCAGGACTCAATTCTCCTCCATCTTTTTTCTCATTTTTGATCTTTCCTTGTACTAAATATGTCTTACAAATGTCCATGTTCTGTTTATATGTTAATAACAATACAATATGAGACATAAAAGTAAATTTGAATTGTGTATCAAGTTTCTGGTATTATTGTCTGAAAATATTTTAAGAGTTCTGGCTTAAAATTGCCTACTGTGTACAGAATAAGTGAAGTGGAGACTGGTGTTTGAGTCCATGAGGAGATTCCTCTGCTGCTTCTGTAACACTGCTGTTCAGAAAAGCTTCCTTCACCTCAGAACAAGCAACTGTGATTTTTAGGTTAACACGACCTACTTAGCTCCTACCTTTGCAGTCCTCCAGGTAATGGAGAATCATTTAGACTACTCCAGAAGCTTGGCCGTTGTCTAGGTCCTGGGACAAATTCTGTTTTAATTCTCTAGTGAATAAGCCTCAGTCTGGGCCCCCACAGTCTCCACCCTGGGCCCACTTACTTTTCTACCCCCACAACCTCTACGCAACCTCTAAATCCTGCTCTCCAGATCTAATCTCCACTTCTGCACCTGGGTTATTTCTGCAGGATTCTCTGTTTGCCACAAGCTCTATTCCCTGCCATTGTCCATCCCCCCAAGCCCACCTTCTGACTGTCTCTGAGGAGGCCTCTCCCAGAGCCCAAAGCCTGTAGTTTCATAAGGGTTCTGAGCCCATAGTTCTGATACCTTCATAATTACCTGAATTTAATCCTCATTCCCAAATGCTTAACGTACTACTGATACCCAGGCCTCAACCTTTATCTTCATGTTTCAACTCAGTTGCTCCAGTGGATATTTGAACCTCATATAAACAATGTTCGTAACACTACTTATAGAGAAAAATATTAACAGCCTAACATAAAACTTCAGCTAAAATTTTAGTACGTAAATTAAAAGTCATTCACATTATCAAAATAATTGTTCATAATAAATCATGATAGAAATTCTGGGAAAAATAACAAACAATGTTTTATAGAAATTATGTGTTTATGTGTAAATCTAAGTATTGACTTTGTCATAGGATAAAAAAGAACTTAAAAGACAAAATTGAAGTTGTCAATGCCAATGGTTTAATCGATATGAAGCAAGCAATGTTTGGGGTATATTTTAAACCTCTTTAATAGCTTTCTTGAGGTATAATCAAGGTATATGTTAATGTATATCCCTGAAAACAACGTAATATTTAAGATAATAAGCATACGCACCAACCCCAAAAGTTTTTCCTCAGAAAATGCAACAGAAGAAGTTACAGCCAGCCGCCTAATGGGGCCTAACTTATATAATAACACTTTAGTGGATGTATACATATGTAATTGTAGTTTTATATAATTGTACAAATAATGAGATAACAAATATTAATGTTTACATACATTAACCTACTATATTTCAGTAAGTCTTTTCTATTTCATTTTTTTCTTTAATTAACTCAGGAAAAATGTGTCTTACTGGAGTTTTTGAGGGTTAAGTAAGAGACTAGGGTGCCTATTTCATTATCTATGTCACAATATTATAAATTTGGGGGTTTAAGGGTATGTGACATTTTGGAGGTGAAGAGAGAAGAAGAGAAGGAAAAAGGTGGCTAAGGAATAATAAAGAAGAGATTGTTTACATGTGCATGTTCCCTGAAAAAAACTAAATTACAGAATCTCCTGATATCAGACACATTTGGCAGTGAGCAGGGGAAGCCTGGGAGCAGTGACAAACCACATCAGGTGTTTTATTCTGCACACATCGTTGAATCTGCTTTTTGGAAGTTTTCTTTAAGAACCAACTGTTAGCCTTTTTTAAAAATTTTTTTAAAGATTTTATTTATTTATTTATTTTTAGAGAGAGGAGAAGGGAGGGAGAAAGAGAGGGAGAGAAACAGCAATGTGTGGTTGCCTCTCACGTGTCCCCCACTGGGGACCTGGCCTGCAACCCAGGCATGTGCCCTGACTGGGAATCGAACCGGGGCACTTTGGTTCCCAGCCCGCGCTCAGTCCACTGAACTACACCAGCCAAGGCCAACTGTTATCCTTTTTGCTTGTGACTTAGAAGGGTGGACTCAGAAATAAACTTGGTAGATTGTGGAAAAAAAGGTACCTACCGAATTTAATAACCTATACTTATTAATATATTAAAGCAACCTCTACTGAATAGAAATGAAGGAGAGGCTATATTAACTGATTATCCTGACTCCCAATTATTCTTAGCAGAATAAGTAGATGTTATAGAATGTCTCCAAATCACATACATTACTTACTCGTACCAAGATCTCACCTCTTCTCTATGGGAAATAGAGAATTCAAATCTAATCTTTCTGGTTTTTTTATGTTATTTTCCTGATGCTACTATAAGAAATCACCATAAACTTATTGTCTTAAAACAATACAAATTTGCTCTAGCTGGTGTGGCTCAGTAGATTGAGTGCCAGCCTGCAAACAAAGGGTTGCTGGTTCAATTCCAGTCAGGGCACGTGCCTGGGTTAAGGGCCATGTCCCCAGTTAAGGTTGTGTGAAAGGCAACCACACATTGATGTTTCTCTCCCTCTCTCTCTTTCCCTTCCCCTCTCTCTGAAAATAAATAAATAAAATCTTAAAAAAAAAAACCCAAAATACAAATTTGTTATTGTATAGTTCTGGAGGTCAGACGTCCCAATGGGTTGGGTCTCACTGGGCTAACATCACGATCAGCAGGGAGAGCCAAGGGGGATTCCATGTCCACTCCTTTTCCTGCTTCCAGAGGTCACCCTTATTCCTCGGTGTGCATGGTCCCTTCTCTAGCTTCAAACTCAGCAGTGGTAGGTCAAGTCTTTCTCATGATTCATCACTGACAGTGCCTTCCTCTTTCACATTTAAGTACTTTTGTGATTACATTGAGCTTGCACGGATAATTCAGGATAATCTCCTTATTTTAAAGTCAGCTGACTAGCAATTTGAATTCCATCTGCTATCTTAATTCTCTCTTGTTATAAATGTAATGTATTCAACAGTTCCAGGTATTAAGACATTAATTCTATTATTCCTCCAATCACAGTTCTCTCTTTCCCTCTAGATCCCAATGACTAATATATTAAACGCTGTTCTGATCCTGCTGGTTTCTTTTTGCAGAAAGTGTAAATATATGTAAAAGTGGTTTTTAAAACGTCTTATTACAAAATTTTATCTCGAGAGTTGACAGTAATCTAAAACTATGTTACTTTTCTTTCCAGGAATGACAATGAAACGCTTCCTAATTTTGGCGGCAGCTGCTGGCTTTCTGCCTGTTTTGACTGTAAGATTGTTGTGAGGTTTATGTACTTCATAATCACTTCTTGGAAGAAATAAGAGCTAACCTTGTAGAAGACTCACCTTGTTACAGGCACTGTTGGGAGAACTCTTGTCTATTACTTACCCAGTTCTCGTCATTGCCCTGTTAGGAAAGTGCTAGTCTTAACCCCACATTACAGAGGCACGTTAAGTCATGCGGTCAAAGTTAGATAACTAGGAAGTGGCAGAGCCCAACAGTAAACTTAAGTAGTTTGGTTCTGTGAGCTCATGCTTATTATAGTCCTTCTGGATAATTGAAAAAAAGAAAAGAAACTGAGAATGTAGAGCAAGAATTACTTATTTATAATTCATCTATGTATTTTCCATGACTAAATGGGGAAAAAAAAAACTACCATTTTGTTTTGTTTACTCGGAAAAAGTAAGTGTTCCATTAATATCCAAACTGAGCTATCTGATTTATAACTATAACAAGATTTTAACACATCAGAATTAAACATAAAATGACTGGTGACAAAAGTAAGGAGAGAAGTATTATATAAGGAGCTATTAGCAATGGAGTGAATATATAAGGCCAGAATCTCACTACTTATTAAAAACAAGAACTTCAACAATCAGAAACAAACAAAGCACTCAAAGGTATAATAAGAAATACATCTCAAATATGTTGTGCTCACCCATAATACATTCCTCTGAATACCTCAATGATGTAAAGAAAATATTACACTTTTTAATATTTCCTAAAATATTTTTATAAGCTGAAGTTAATAGCTTTGATATAGAAAATGTTTTTTATATTTTTATAGGTTAGATAATGAGGGGAACTTCCACCAGCGAGGTTCCCCAGACCACTGCAGGTGAGAATAAAGAGTCATCCTGGGCAAAATCTTGTTGCTCCAGAGTGTAAAGGGGTGGCGACCCCCTCTAGAGGAGAATGCCCCAAGCCCTTCTCCAACACGGCTTTTATTAGAGTGGGGAAGTGCAGGGGGACACAACACAATTGTAGCTTATCAATCAATGTCCAACAAGGCTATAGTTATAAAAAACTAAGACTATCTACAGATAACAATGAAACAAACACAGAAATCTTTTCAGGTTGGCGTCTGCGAGACATGCAGGCGCCAGATGGTTGTAAAGGCGTATATCATGAAGTAGGGAGTTTCACTCCTTATGCCTTGAACTCAAACATGCGGGTTATACCAACAGGGCTTATCGCTGAGAAGAACCGGTTTCAAAGGACAAAAATGTACATTTCAGGCCTGATTCCCATGGGACCCTTGATATTAGAATCGAGTCATGCCTGCCACCTGTGTTATGACCCGGTTTTCCAGGGAGACTTACCAGCCCCATTCATGGGCTACAATCTCTGAAACCACACAGAGCAGTGCCCAACAAGATAAGTCAGACATGGAATGTGCTAAATATTATAAACAAAAGAAAATCCATATGTAGTATACTATTGGGGTGTTGGTTTAGATCATATCACTCACAGACTCCTCCTTCCTTCCCTCTGATTCTCTGCCCATTTACTCCCCCAATGTAGAAGGTGAATCTTCACACTTCACAGTAAGAAAAGCTAAGCAAAAGCATAGCAACCGTTTCAGAGTGATGGAGGTTTGGGGATAGGGGAAGGCACACTGTGAGCAAATTACATTTGCCTTAAGACCTAGTTAATACTACACTGACAGGCCACGTAGCCCAAGTTCTTGGAGACAGCCTGGCCCAGGCTGACTTGTGAAAGAAGGAATCTGTATCACATACTGATATCTAGTACTGCCCAAGAATACAAAAGAAAAATATGAAAGGGTTGAAGGCGTTGATAAAATGACATGTCTACATTCTATAGACAGATAGTTATTGGAACATTTGCATGTAATTTGATAAGCAATTTGCTCAGAAAATTAAGGCTTAAGAATTTTAAATGAAAACATGAATATGAGACAGATAGAGCCCTTCAAACACATGAATCTCAGTTAAATAATAAGCTGTTTCAATTTGTACCCCCCCTCAAAAGCATGTAACACTTTCCATTTTAAAACTCCAGATAGAAAATAAATAGACTGATTGCCAGGCTTGAATGTTATTTTAAAATTCTCTTCAATGTTAAAGTTTACTGGAATGCTAAGCATCTAATTGGACAGATTTTTTTTTCTTTTTTTTTCTTTTTTTTTTTTTTTTTTACTGAGATATAAAGTTTTCCATGAGAATCTGGTAAATGTTATAGAGTGTAGTTTTTGAATAAAAAGTGTAGGGAGTGGCAAGCATGTAACTAAGCTGATTTGATCTTGTTGAATGTAATTAGGGATTTATCTGGTGATTAGGACATGCGCCTGAGCTCTAAAGGGTGTATAGACATGGCTTGGTAGAGCAAGCTGAAAGGGCACACGAACAAAGGGACAGGCTTAGGCAAAGATTCTGAGCAGTGCGGAAACTGGCACATTGGAATAACAAAAAGAAAATCACTGAGACTAAAGCAGAGAAAAAGAGGGGAGCGTGTCCTATATAGAGCTTGGGAAGTCAGCAGTGTCTTCATAGGCTCAGTTAAAGATTTGGTTCTTTCTAAGACTTGTAAACTGTTGAAATTTTTAATAGATAGGTGACTCCACTGTGTCTCTACTTTGAAATGTTCACTCCTGTAGAGGACTGGAGAGCAGACTGTGAGGGACTGGATAGGGCAGTGAGAGGGAGGATGTAGAGATGATGGGCGTGTGTGAAGTCTGGGAGGCCAGGAGAAGGCCAGGCTATAGCCCCAGGTAGTCCAGGTGAAGGAAAAGAACTATGAGAGTAGGAGAAATATAAAGAGAATGTGTCACCCATTACACTAATAAAAAGACTACAGTGGCAGCTTAGTCAAAGATGTTAGCTGCCAATAGACCAAGTAGGATGAAGATGTTTAAAGAATATATTGAATTTACAGTCTGAGTTTGTTGGTGACTTGGGGCTGTTTGGGGTTTTGTGAGATGTATAGCAGAATTCTAGCCTCTCTCCACAAGATGGCAGAGTACTCTCCCTCATCCAGTCTGACAGCCCAGAATTTCTCTAGACATGGTCTAACGCCTAGCAGGAAGGGAGGGAAGTTGGGGAGGGGGCACATCAGCACTGGTACAAGCCCACTGTTTAAGTGGAATAAGTGAGAAGAGGGTGAATGTAAGACCATGTCACTTAAACAGCAGGGAATTATAGACAGCCAGTGCTGGCAACCTTTTCAGGAATTTCGATAGGAAAAGAAAGTGGAGAGAAAGGACAATGATTGAATGGGGAAGTGAGATAATTCAAGAGTTTTGTTTATTTATTTTAAGATATGAGCAACATCATCATGAATTAATGCCAGTGAGAAAGACCAAAACAAAAAAAATGGTTGCAGATAAAATGGAAAGATAATGAGTAATAGGAGATTCTGGAAAAAGTGGAAGAGAGTGGGCTAAATAACACTGGTTGTGAAATGGACTCTTGAAAGAATGACTTGTTTTTACTTCTTTGAGGAACTCAAGTCAACTTTTTGTAATGGCCATATCACTTTGCATTTTCACTAACTGTATAACAGGGTTATCTTTTTTCAGATCATGGCCAACATTTGAAATCTCTTGTTATTTAATAATTGTCATTCAACGAAATATTTGGTAATATTCTATTGTGGTTTTGATTTGCATTTCCCTGGTGAATAGCGAGGTTAAGAACCTTTTCATGTACCTGTTGGCTACTTCTGTGTCTTCTTTGGAGAAATGTTTTTTCATATCCTTTGAGTAATTTTTAATAGGGTTATTTTTTGTGCCATTGGGTTGTTGAGTCCCTTATATATTTTGGATATTAACCCCTTATGATATATATGGCTTGTACTATTTTCTCCCATTCTGTAAATTGCCTTTTTCATTTTATTGTTACCTCTCCTGGGAAGAAACTTTTTAATTCGATATGACCCTATTGCCAGTTTTTGCTTTTATTGTCTTCTGAACAAAAGGGGCCACACACTAAACCTGACAAACTCGGGGGAGGCCTGTGTGGCAGCCCTGGAAACTCAGAGACCTAAAGTAACCACAAAGGATGGTCTGAAGTTAAGAACGCTCTAAGAGCAGGCCGTGACAGGTAGTCATGTCCTAGGCTAGAATCTGACAGAAGTCCATCTTTACCTCAATGGAGCCTCTCTGTTGTCTTTTTGCACCTATGATAACACACCTTTGGAGTGTCCGATTTCCTTTTATGGGATCCGTGCAACCACAGGCACCTCACCAGAGGGAAACCACAAATCCCCTCATTGTTACTGTCATTGTGTTGTTAACTGTCGACTCTCTCATACTCTCCTGTGTAAAAGAAATATGTGTCTATCACTGTACTTTTAATCCAATTCCAGAGGTTTCCCTGCTTTGCCTTCTCCGGCCTCCCTAATCTATCACCAATAGATTTCATGCAATTCACTTAAGCACCCTCTTTTGGTTGTCATGAATAAAATAAGGTGCATTACTGCCCTTCTCTGGAGCATTTTCTCAATCCATTAAGGTTTTGCTTCCCTACGTCAGTTTGGCTCAAATAAACTCATACAAATTCTCTATAGGTTTGAACATTTCTTGTGTTGATAGGCTGTGCTTGCCAAGACCAATAGCAGCTTTTGATCTGTGTTTTTGGCCAGGACTTTTATAATTTCAGATCTTACACTTAAGTCTTTAATCCACTTTGAGTTGATGTCTATGTATGGTGCAAAATAAGGGTTTGGTTTAATTATTTCACATGTGGCTATCCTGTTTTAAATTTGCCAAGAGGACAGATCTTATGATAAGTGTTTTTACCCCATACACAAAATAATAACGATAGTTATAATAATGAGGGTGGGAAAAATCTTTAGGGGGTGATGGATGTGTTTATGGTCTTATGGTGGTGATGGTCTCCTGAGTATGTACTGATCTCACACTCACTGAGATGTATACATTCAATATGTACATTTTACATCTCAATTATACTTCAGTAAAATAGTTCAAAAAACACATCAGAAAGTGTAACCTGTTCCATAGCACCACAAAAGATTTAGCTGAAGTCCAAAGAGAAGTTGAAGCAGCTGCCTTCTGATAGCTTCTCTTCTCTGAAGAAAGTGAGACAGGTTGGGAGAGGCAGGCGTTACTGGGGCAGAGTGCATGGGCTCTGCGATCGATCACCTTATGGAGAGAGACAATGTGACATGAGCAGGTATGTGAGTAGAACTGACGAGCAGAATTAAAGGATAATTTGAGATCAGACATTCTGATAATGGGCGATACCAATATTAGTTATGTTCTGGTATCTTTTGGCCAATACTCAGCTGACTTAATGCAGGCAGGGAAATTTTTGGTCCCATCCAAAGGTGGGGAGTTTCTCTAGAAGGAAGGGCAGGTAAAGCATTCAATCTTTTAGCAAGCCAGTTGTTGAAATGAGGGCACATGCGTAGAAAAGGAAGAGAAGACAAGAAAGAGAAGATAGAGGAAATAAAGAATGAGCTCGATGGCTCATAGAATGCCTGGACTTAGCACCTGGGAAGAAGAGGGAGTCATGGTCAGACAGTGGAATGCTTGACCAGGTGATTAAGTAGGGAGGTATGGACTTTTGGAGTGATTGTGACCACCGAGGTGGAGAACTGAAGAGGCTTATAAAACAGGTTTAATAGAGGAAGAGTTCACAGACCCGAGATGTCATCTTTGTGGATGATCTTTGTGGATGCCGAGTCCTTCAAGTGGACTAAGTCATTAGGTGGACAAAATGAATTTGTTTCAGGAGACCCAATGTCCATGAATAAGAGGAAATGACAGGAAAATGGTTATGGGAGAGTAAATATTCATGGATGAGGCCGTAGTGCTAAGTGCCGTTAGTTTTACTGGAGAAGGGTTTTCCAGAGGAGCAAGGAGAGTTACAATCTGGCAATGAGAAGGGGATGCTTGTGAGTCGCCAACCTCTCCTGTAGCCTAGACCACTGCCACATACAGTATGAATGGAAAATAGTGCCAAAATAGTGTGTTTTTGAGAAAATAATGTCTCCACGGAACAGCCTCTATGTAGGTCTTCTGAAATTCCATATTTATGCCTTTTCTCTATACCCCAAAATGGGTGTTACAAAATAAATGACATTAACTCCTTCTATATTTGAAAAAGGTGCAACACTGGATCCTATCTATTCAGAAACTATATTGATAGTCCCATGGTAGTTGAGGACTAAATAGATATCACTCAAATCACACTATGTAAGTTTTATCACTACTTTTAAGGATATGAATTATATGTGATATATCATAAACACAGAAAAGCTGCTCTTTATTGCAAGTAATGTTAACCTAAAATATTAAGGAGTTATTTTTCTTCTTAGTGAGTTGTAGGGTACAAGGTAAACACACTTTTTTTGTTCATGTAAATTCTAGATTATAGCTCATTTGAATCCTATTTTATACTTACAGATGTAAACATTAATGTTTTCTCATACATATAAGACAAAGATGTAAAATCTGAGTTAAAGAGACTTGAATCTTTGTACTCGTAATGAATCTTTTACATTAGGTTCTCCGAGATGCAGACCTTTAACCAGGAATTCAAGTGTAAGTGGTTTATCTGGGAAGCAAAGAGAACACTTGGAGGTGTGGTGGGGAAGGAGCCAAGGAAGTGAAGTCAGTCAGTTTAAAGCATGCTACCAAGACATCCTGCTGTGGTGCACACTGCCCGATAACAACTGCTTCAACCTGGTCCAAAGTACCAATTACTAATTTCAAAAAACCCATCACAGAATATTGCACTACTCTATGGACTTGTATAATGTCAGACAGACATGTGGACATCCTCAAAACTAGCACTGGAGAAATGGAAACTAACATATAGAGATAACAAATTTTAAAATCTCTTCATCATTGTGTATTCCATGTGAATTATAAACTAAAATTGTGTATAGGTCTGCAAAGTAATATATTGTACCTGACAAATTCCACTTTAAAGAAGGAAGACTAATTAATTTTTTGATAACAGGCAAAATCAGCTCCGGTTCCATATAGTGAAATTCTTACTGAGTTGGCAGCTGTTCAAGACAAAATTGTCACTCAGCACAATTTCATCAGGCGAACAGTAGTTCCAGAAGCCAGCAACATGCTGAAAATGGTAAGATTATTCAAATAGCAGTAACAATGATGACGATAATAGTAATGCTGTTTACTGAGTTTTTATAAAGTTCTATTTGCTTTCAATATACTAAAAGCTTGGTCTTCACAAGGCAACCTGTGGCATAGCGGCAGAAGAAAGAGAAGCCCAGAGGAGGTAAGCAATGTCCCAACTTCGTGCAGTTGATAAATGACAGAGCAACTCCCCAACCCAGAAAGGCTGGCTTCATTCACAGTGTGCCCTAGGACAATGCTTCTCAAACCTGAGCGTGCTCCAGAAGCACCCGAAGAACTGGGCGCAGCCAGGCTCCTTGGCCCCCCTCTCTGAGCTCCTGATTCAGGAGGTCTGGGGTAGAGACCAGGCCAAGCTCCTGCCGATGCTGATGCTGCCAGTCAGGATCCTCAGTATAGCACACCTTGTTTAACAAGTCACTGAGGCATTTTATAGATGTTTTTCTTAGGCAACAGCCCAGCAGCTAAGACATTTTTCTGAGAATAAAGATGTCCAGATTCTAAGCCAGGTGAGGCTGCCAGGTAAACAGATATCAACAAATCTATTTTCCAGGTCCCTTGCATCTCATAAAAGGAGAGAGAAATTATATTTCTGCTATAAATCTGATGTGTGAGCAGATTAGGTGCTATAAAACAAAACAAATTTAGGGAAGTCTCAGGTGATTGGCATTGTATTCATTACCTCACAGAAGTATCATTCAGGTTTTTGGGGAACCTTGTCCTGGTTCCTTGAACCCTGGACTGGCCTAAAGTAGCCAGGGTTAGAAATAGTGCAGACTCTGGAGGATGATTCTTAGTGACAGTTTCCTCATGTTAAGTGACAAAGTGGAGGAAACGAGTGAATAGATAAATGATTCCAAAATGTATCTGTTGGTCATCTTAGAATTCAAAGTGTTTTTTGGACAAAACAATAAAAATCAAAGGCCCTTACCAGCATTGTCACATTGTGAGTGCTGTGTCTGAAGTGTATATTGTGCTTACTATTGGTAGTCACTCTTCTGAAACCTATTCTATTAATTCATTTAATTCAATTATTCTATGATTACATACTATCATTTCTATTGTACAGGTGATTAATCTGAACCTCTGAGAAATTAAGTAGCTTCTCTAGTCATAAGTACTGGATCAGTACAGATCCAAATGCAAATGGCCAGCTCCGGGCACCTGCTCTTACTTATTTACATCCCTTAGGACAAACGTGGTCTAAACTCCTTGGTTTCCAGATGAGCAAATAAGTGTAGCTGGCAGTATTGAAGAAGTTATAGAGTAAGTGGGAATTATAGGCTCTGATTTCAGAATTTCATTATTGTGGATGGAAGGCTTATACATTGGAAACATTACAGCATTAAAATGGACTTATTCAAGTGCTAATTTACAGAAGTATGAGAGAGCAACAAGATAATAAGTTAAGCACACTAATAAAACTGAGTGACATTCTAAAGGGACAATAGTAATTTAGTTTATAATGCATAAACAATGCATAGGATGTGGATAGAAAGAAAATTACAGCATTACTATAGGGCTGAAAAGTCCATCACAATGGCCAGGCAGGCATTTTTAAAAAAGAAGTTTATATTAGGTTAAAAACTTCTGAGGTCAAGAGAGACCAGGCATGTTCAGTGTGGTTTGACCAGAGACAATTGGGTTAAAAATTAATTAAACAGAACCACTTGTTAAAGGCAGAATTCATATCTTTGGTGCAGTAACTATAAACATTCACTTGTGATTTCAGTAGGGGTGTATCATAAAAACAGGGTATCTTATAGACATAAATCAGAGGTCATGTCCTAGAGAGCTTCCTCAAAGAGGTCTGAACAACAGACTCTATATAATGAATGTTACAGGTAGTTTACACAGCAACATAAGCAGAGTTGAGATGGAAATTAGCATGCAAGATGTTTATTGGGGAAGAATCTCCAGATTTAGGTCTATGTGTGAAGGTAGAGAGGGAAACAGCATTGGGTATATGGAGGAGGCAGGCCCAACAGAGGCCTCAGCTACTCCCATGGGAAACCACGCAACTAGGACAACCTTTCTGAGTTGTCCTGAGTTGGAGGGAGGTGGCCTGGCATTCACAGTTCCCACAGGGACTCGCTGTTGGATACAGCTGCCCAGAGAAGCAGTAATGCTCATGAATAAGGACAATGTTAGGGAAGATGGGCAATAGTAGAGTTGTCTGTGGGCAGGACCCCCAGCTTAAGAGGAAATAAGTACTTCAGTTGAGAAAGGGACCTGGGGAGTGCATCACAGTGTGTGTGACGAGCAATCAGCTGTAGTTGTAAGTTAGCCAGATACATTCCCATCCCAAGCATTTGGTAACCTGGTCATTATAGGCAAGAGTTTGTGCTACTGGGTGTGATTGATGAAGATGTTCCCACTGCCAGGATATCTCATGTCCTAATGGGATGTGTTACGTCCTCTCTACTTCTTCAGTAAGATGCATTCGCTACTAAAATCTCCTCTTGAATGAAAGAAACTTGGCAAAACCATGTTTTTACTTTGATCCTAGGTAATGAATTACTCAATTCATCTCACAGTTTACTAAATTCATCAACCTGAGGTATAATTCTAAGAAACAAATATGATGTCAGCATATACATATAGTAGTTAAACATCAAAGCCAAGATAAATGTTGTCAATCTGTGTTAGGGTGTCATCCAAAAATTATTATAAAGAGTAGCTAAATGACTTGTGTAAAATCCTATAGTAAAGTAACAACTCCGCAACTTTGGTTGATCAGGTGCTGCATGAAGATATTCGAACAGTTTTTTAAATGAATGTAACACAGTGAGAGAAGGAAAGGGTATTTGTGAGCATGTTTGTCACAGGGTCCCATAACTCGTGATGTAGATGTTCTGCATTTCATTTTACTGGGAGATAAACCAAACAAAATGTTACAACTCAGCACAATTGTCACACACGGAGAATTAAGACCATGTGTTCCAGAGCCAGAACACCCTAGATTCTAATTCTTTCTTTTTACCACGTATTTGTTGCTTTATCTTAGAAGATAATGCAACATCTCTGTGCCTCAATTTTCTTGTTGGCAAATGGGAATAATAATAGTACTTCCCTTGTAGGATTGCTGTGAGTAAAAATGAGGGAGTATTCATACAGAATTGGTAACAGATCCTGGCATGTAGTATTAGCTATAATTTTTATTATTATTCACAATTTTATATGGAGATGTGTGACACTGTATCTGCTTCTAATCACAGTCATCATTTATTTATTGGACATGTAACCTAAGATTTATGATATCATGATTATTGCATTAGTTATCATATAAAAATTTTTGAGTAAACAATTGGGTAGAATTATAGGTTACAGCTGAAGAAACTGTGATTCAAAAAGATTATATGATATGTACCAATAAGTGAGGGGAGGGATTTCTAACTTTGGTTTTTTTTACTGGAAGTATTTACTTAATCTCTTTAATACTTCTAAGAGAGAAGCTATATCTGAACTTTATTACCAAATTTTGATTTTGAAATTCAAAGGCTAAAACAATGAATTATAGGTTGTATCTTCCTCTTTCAACTAGACTATTTGAATTAGTATGATAATTTATATTATCTTAAATTATTTAAATTGAGGATATTTCTAACTTTGGATTTTTAAAAATTATAAACTGAAATCTTCTTAAGGAAATGTTAAGTCCTGGCTGGTGTGGCTCAGTGGATTGAGCACTAGCCTGCAAACCAAAGGGTCACCAGTTTGATTCCCAGTCAGGGCACATGCCTGGGTTGTAGGCCAGGTCCCCAGTGGTGGTGTGCGAGAGGCAACCACACATTGGTGTTTCTCTCCCTATGTTTCTCCTTCTCTTCCTCTCTCTAAAACTAAATAAATAAAATTTTTAAAAAATTTTTTTAAAAGAAGGAAATGTTAAGATCATGTGTCTATACAATATTTTACTCTTCCACTGTAGAGTTGGAGTGAAGAAGCTGCACAAAATGCCAGAATATTGTCAAAGGACTGCGACTTGGCAAAGAGCAACTCAGTTAGGAGGCGAATTACAAGTAGGTATATTTTTATATGATTCCCCTTTGTGCTCACAGGTCCTCAGGGATTGTTAAGTAACCTAGAAAGGGTAATTTAATTCATGCCATGTATATTTACGATTGCTCCACAGTGACAGTGAATTGTGGCCCACTACAGTTTCATTATTACTTTTTAAGTTGGAGGGTCAATTTTTTCAAATTCTATATTCTAATCATCAAAAGAAAAGAATAAAAACTCTCAGTGTCACAGAATAGTCAGGCAATACAATGACAACTGTGTGTACAGCTAGATAGCTGGACATTTCCACTCAGCATTATTTCAGCTGCCCACAACTCTGCCGTACCTTGAGTTTTGGAACACTAACACAGTCAAGGAGTTATATTCAACTCCACTGAGCTTCCCAGAACAATTTTAGATGCTCAAAAATGACTCCATCTCATGACATATGTAATAAGTGGGTCACTGTTAGTTTCCAGGAAAGTCAATAGTACTTCCTGCTCAAGTAGAGATGAATATTTATGAGATGCTGTTCATTACAAAATATTTAAAAATACTCATGAAGCCTCTATATTTTTTTGATAAATGGGCATCTTTGCCCAATATTGTTGAGAAGTGAATAAGCAATATGAGTCTTCCTTCCCCAGAGAAATACACCTCACTCCTGAATACCATGTTTAAAAGCTCACATCTCAAATGGGATGGCTGAACAGGCAAGTGTTTATTTCAAACACCTTCTATTATTAATACTGCTGTGCAGCTGTTTTCAAACCATGAGCCTGTTACAAGTCATAGTCTGCTCTGATTTCACTTTTCTCCATCAGCTAAGTGGCAGGGACTGAAATGCTGATTGATTTCATTTCCAAGCTTTGCACAACATCTTATACTGTCAACTTCTCTCCAAACCTGAACGGCAGACATTTAGTCATTAGTGATCCAACCAAGTTTGCCTCCTCTTAAAAGACATTGCTTGAATGACCCGTATAACACTTACAAAGTACAAGTAAGGAAATCATCCTTCTAAAGTATTTTCAAATTTTTAGACTATGACCCAGCCCTTTTCTCTCCTTTCAGATACTTTTTGTGGAGAAAATAAGTATTTGACCCCTCAGGCTGTCTCGTGGTTAGATGTCATCGAAGTCTGGTACAATGACTCTAAAAAATTTCATTATGGCTATTTGTCACCAACATACGAGGTGCAAAATCCTGAGCATTACACGCAGGTAACTTGGGAACAGGCAAATATCCACATTGCTTAAGCGACTATGATCATGTGCAAAACATAGGTGACTGGGAACTAAGGGAAATCATTCTACCCTCCTGTTTGCAAACTTATATTTAACTCATCGAGTTCCTCTTATCACGTGCAACATGAGAAAATGTGATTCCCTTCACAGATGACTTGGACAGGATGTTTCCTCCTTTACATATTTGATTTTCTGTTATTAAAAAAATCATAAAATATCAATGCCATTTATAAATTACGTTTGTAAAGAATGAAAATAAGTGCAACTTATACAGAGAATCCCCATTTTTCCATTTTATTTATGTTGTGGTAAAATAATATTCATATATATTGTAAAAGTTGTCATTTTAACCACTTTTAAATGATGTACCATTAGTGTTCGCTGATATTAACTACATTCAAATATCACCACCATCCTTCTCCAGAACTTTTCATCTTCCCAAACTAAAACTTCCTACCCATTACATGATAACTTCCCTTACTCCCTTTCCCCATTCTCTGGCAACCGCCAGTCTACTTTCTGTCTCTGTGAATTGAATCATATAATACTTGTCTTTTTATG
This sequence comes from Micronycteris hirsuta, assembly GCA_004026765.1. Classification (NCBI taxonomy): domain Eukaryota; kingdom Metazoa; phylum Chordata; class Mammalia; order Chiroptera; family Phyllostomidae; genus Micronycteris; species Micronycteris hirsuta. The sequence continues at coordinate 18,745 of PVJI01008341.1, forward strand.
TTTGCCTGATTTCATTTAGCATAATATCCCCAATCCATGTTCATCCGTATTGTAGCATGTGTTAGAATATTACTCTTTTGTAAGGCTGAAAAAAATTTTCATTGTATGTATATACCATCTGTTGTTTATCCATTCATCCATCAATAGATAATCAGGTTGTTTCTACCTTTTGACTATTGAGAATAATGTTGCTATAAACATTGGTGTACGAATGTCTGCTCATATCCTGTGTCGGTTATTTTAGGTAGGTGCCCAGATGTAAAAGGGCAGATCATATGGTAATTCTAGGTTTCGTTATCTGAGGAACTCTCACACTGTCTTCCACAGCAGCTGTACTATTTTACATTCTCTACAGCAATGACATTTCCAATTTGTTCACATCTTCAATGTATGGTGCCACAGCAAGATATCACAGGCTGGGCAGATTAAAGAATATAAATGTATTCTCTCACAGTTCTGGAGGCTACAAGCCTGTGAACATCTGGAGGATAGTCACTTTTTATGAGAGCTTTCATCCTGGCTTATCTATGGCCATCTTCTCACTATGCGGTTACATGGTCTTTCTTCTGTGCACACCTGGAGAGGGGGTTGAGCTCTGGTGCTTTTTCTTAGAAGGACGCTAATTCTATTATATCATGGCCCAACCCTTATAACCTCATTTAACTTAAAGTAATTCCTTAGAGACTTCTCCAAACAGAGCCACACTGCTTGGTTATAGCTTCAGAATATGATTTTGAGGGCACATGAACATTCAGTACATAACACACATACACTTCTTATATTTGATGTTGTTTTTTTGTTAGTGCTGTTTTTGTTTCGATTATACAAAATATGCTAAGTCTGATGTGGTATTTCATTGTGGTATTTATTTGCATCCCTCTAATGATTAGTGACACTGGGCACCTTTTCCTGTGCTTATCAGCCATTCGTGTATCTTCTTTTTAAAATTTTTTCATTGTTATTCTATTAGAGTTGTGCCAATTTTTCCCTCTTTGCCCTCCTGCACCCAGTGCAGTCCCCACTCCCACAGTCAGTCACCACATTGTTGTCCATGTCCGTGGGTCATTCATACATGTTCGTTGACTCATCCCCTTCCTTCCACCATGTTGTATATCTTCTTTGGAGGAATGTCTGTTCAAGTCCTTTGCTCATTATTTAATCGAGTTGTTTTTCTTTGTTGTTTACGTGTAAGATTACATACTTCCCCTTTATCAAGTATGTAATTTGCAAATACAAATTTCTGTGGCACAGATTGACTTTTTACTACCTGATAGTAGTGTCCTGTTTACTCAAAAGAGTTTTAAATTTTGATGAAGTCCCATTTATCTCTTTTTTGTTTGCTGGTGTTTTTGGTGTTATATCAAGAAATCATTGCTAAATTCCATATCATGAAGTTTTTCCCTTATGTTTTCTTCTAAGACTTTTATAGTTTTCCACTCTTACATTTAGGTCTTTGATCCACTTTCCATTCATTTTTTATACGGTGTAAAGTAGCGCCCAACTCTATATGTTTCCATGTAGATGTTTGTTTGCCCACATTATTCGGGGGTAAGGCTTTCTTCTCTGCATTGAATGGTGTGGTCACTCTTGTTGAAAATCATTTAACCGTGTAGGTAAGGGTTTATTTCTGAGTTCTTCATTTCATTTCAGAGGTTTATATGTCTATCATTATGCCAGAAACAGAGTGTTATTACTGTAGCTTTGTAGCAACATTTGGAATCTGGAAGTCCATGAGCTACAACTTTGTTCTGCTTTTACAAGATTGTCTATTTGGGGTTCCTTGCAGTTTCATACAAATTTTAGAATTTTTTGTCTGTAAAAAAAACTATATTGGGACTCTGATAGAGATTGCACTAGATCTGTAGAATGCTTACAGTAATATTAACCTGTTAAAAATATGACATCCTCCAGCCCATGAACATTGGATCTCTTTCCCATGAGTTCAGTCTGACCACCAGTTATGTTTTCTGGTTCTCAGTGTACAACTCTTTCACCTGCTTAGTTAGGTTCATTTCTACAGGGGTGGGCAAAAGAGATCTACAGTTGTATTCTTGTATTGTTTATTTATTAATTGTTGTATTATTTATTGTTATTAATTTTTCCCGCCCCTATATTTTATTTTATTTGATGCTATTTTAAATGGAATTGTTTTGTTAATTTTTTGAAGTTTATCACAAATGTATAGAAACACAATTGATTTTTGTGTGCTAATTTTGTACTCTGTAGATTTGCTTTATTTTTTATCATTCTAACAATTTTTGTGGTATTGTCAGTTTTATACATATGAGATTATGTAATCTATGAACAGAGATAATTTTACTCTCTCCTTTCCATATTGGAATATATTTATTTATCTTTCTTGTCTACTTGCTCAGGATAGGATTTCCAGCACTACATTATATTTTAAACTTTAAATGTATTAAACTTGTTTTGTAGTCTAACATACAGTCTATCCTGGAGACATTTCCATGTGCATTTGACAAAAAGTATATTCCATTGTTGTTGGCTGGAGTGCTTTTTATATTTATTTTATCATTTTGGAAATTGTTTTCTGCTTTTCTGTCTCTCACTTTCTCTACTACCACCTCTTTTATTTGCTTGTTGGTTTAGTGGACTTTTTGTAGTGGTGCTTATTGATTTCCTTCTCTTTTCCTTTTGTGTGTATATTATAGATATTACCTATTTGGTTACCACATGGATTATATGTAATATTCTAAAATTATAATAATCTGTGTTAAACTTTTAATAAATTGCATTAAAAACCCTACTTATTTACAGCTCCAGCACCTTGCATATGTGACTATTAACAAATTATTTTCTTATATCAAACACCTATTAAGATGGGTTATTATTATTTTTATGCATTTATCTTATAAATCCTGTACAAATTTAAAACTGGCACTACAAAACAAAATTATAATGATCCTCATTTTTATATTTCACCATGTATTTATGCTACTAAGGATCAATGTATTTTTATGTCTTCAAGTTACTGTCTAGTTTCTTTTTATTTCACTTGACAGATTCCCTTTAGAATTTTGGGGCATATCTAGTGTCAATGAACTCCTTCATATTTTGTTTTGCTGAGGATATCTTAATTTCTCCCTCATTTTTGAATGGCACTTTTGCAAGATACATGCTTTTTGGTTCACTATTATTTTTTCTTTCAGAACTTTAAGTATGTCACCTCATTGTCTTCTGTACTGAAAGATTTCTGCTGAGGAGATCCTCTAATCATCTCACTGGAGATTCCTATACATGATGTGTCACTTTATTTTTTTCTGCTTTCAAGATTTTGCCCTGGCTGGCACTTCCAGAATATATACTTAATGATGGCCCACAAATCCCCTAGGCTCTGTTGAGTTTTCCTCATTCCTTAATCTTTTTGCTAGTCAGGAAGGATAATTTCAAATGACCTGTTTTGTAGCTGGTTGATGTTTTCTTCTGCCTGCTTAAATCTGTTGCTGATTACTTCTAGTAAATTTTTTAATTTAGTTATTGTATTTGCAACTCCAGAATTTCTGTTTGGTTCTGTTTTTTAAATAATTTTAATCTTTGTTGACATCTCATTGTGTTTATATATTGTTTACCTGATTTACTTTAGTTTCTTGTCTGTGTTTTTCTTTAGTTTTTTAAGCATATTTAAGACAGTTGTCTTAAAGTCTTTGTATAGTAAGTCTAATGCCTGTGATATTCAGGGATGGTTTCCATGATTTATTGTGTCCCTTTTAATGGGACATGTTTTTCTGTTTCTTTATATACCATGTGTTTTTGTTGTTGTTGTTGTTGTTGAAAATAGAGCATTTGAACAAAAAGAACAACTTCTCCCAGTCTTTTCCAACTGCTAGGAAAGACCTTGATTAACTAGCAGGGCATATTTTGAGATTGGGCATCAGTCCAGGGTGAAACTTAGAGGTCATTTTGTTATTTTTCTGAGCAGGTATCTTTTCAAAAATATGTGTTTGTTTGTTTGTTTGTTTTAATTCCCCCAAATGCATAGGTGCTTTTAAATGTCTTAATTTTCCACAATTTCTCATCCCACCTTCTTCCTGGCACTTTAGATGTTCTGTAGTATTTCATTACACATAATCCCTTGCCCCAGGTGTCAGTAGGCTTGTCATTCCTCTTCAGCTTTAATGAGCTGAGCCCCCTGTTTCCCATGGCTTTTCCTAGCCTGAGATCTGAACTATGCCACTGACTACCATCTGAGCTCTAACACAGGAGAACAGGAATATTCCTTGGGACAGTACATGGGAGGTTACATCATTGCAAATAAAGTCCTCCCTACTTCATCCAGCCCAAGTGGGGAAACAGAATTTATACCATCTCTTCCCAATCATGCTGTGGCAAGCAGGGAGGCAGTATGTCAAGGAAGAGTAAAAAGTTACTGACATTTTTTCTACCATTTTGATTGTGCTTTTTTCTTGATTTGGTGTTAACTTGGTTGCTATAAATCTTTGACAGCTTTCCACAGATTCTATAAAGCTCATTTAGCCAGAGTGTAGTAGTTATTTTTACTATATCCATGAGAAAATAAGGGTTTGGAACTTCCTAATCCATCATCTTTTTGCCATCACTCTTTTTTTTCCCAGCTTTTTATTTCAAAGCATTTTAAGCACACAAAAGATACTTGCTAAAGGTGTAATAAATACCATTCCTACTTATATTCATAAATTCTTCACATTTTGTCAAATTTGTTTTATCTCTATAAAAATATACATTTGTTCTGAACTCTTTGAAAATAAGTTACTGATGTCATGACACTTAATTTTTAGTATGTCAACATGTATTTCCTAATTACACGGACATTGTCTTACAAAACTATAATATCATGGTATATCATGGTAGATATCATCCCACCAGGAAGAGGTAGAGATAAAACTTTGAACCTGAGTTATTCTGCCAACTCATTACTCTGCACTATGCCTACTCACTGATGCTTAAGTAAAGTTTCTCTCATGTTTTGGTATTTATATAGTCACCAAGCCACCTTCATCATGTTGTCTGATTTTCCATATAGACTTGGGAGTAAGAGAATGAGCCACCATCAATGATAGCCACTGAGTGTTAACTAGACACATGGAAATCTTTCTGTTATTATGACTTCCTCATAAGCTATACTCAAAGTAACCTAACAGCAAGGGTATTTATTTTCAATCATGGATAACAGTACTCATATTATCATCATTTAGGAAAATATAAAGGTATTAATAAAATTATCTCTTTATATTTACAGATTATTTGGGCTTCTTCCTACCTCATTGGCTGTGGTGTGTCACCATGCTGCAAAAAAATGTCATCTCAATATCTCTATGTTTGTCACTATTGTCATGAGTACGTATTATACAGTTTGGGTCCATGTAGCTTTTAGAAATGTATCCCCCTGCATTATTCTAGTTTCTCAAACACAAAATAAAAATCAAATAAATATTCCATATCAGTTAAGCATAACTTTAGAGATGAAATGTCGTTTAGCCATTACCGAAAACATTAAACACACACACACTTTTCTTTACATCATATTTTTCTAAATACCTCTACATATCACTAATAGAATGTTCAAATTACCAGTAGTCTTTCTATGTATTATTGCTACTTCAAGTAATAGCAGTTAAGGGTGACACATTTGAACTAGCTTAAGCAAAAAAAAAAAAAAAAAAAAAAAAAGAAGAAGAAGAAGAGGAAGAAAGAAAGAAAAATGATATTCACTTCAACAATGCAGAGTAGTTTTATAATGCAAGGCCAGAAATTCAGCAGAGTATAAAGAATTAAGAGAAAAACCCAAGTGTTCTTATATTTAGCTTTTTAGTGTAACTACTGGAATGTGCTTTTTCTTTAGAAATTAAATTTAGATATCCAACAGTGTTAGTATAAGTTCCTAGAGGGAATAATCTGATTGCTTCAGTGAAGGGCAGGTACTCTTTGTCCCCATGGTGTTCTACCACTCTCTCCCACATGTGTAGCAAGATAAAAGATGTTCAATGTGAATCAATGAAAATGATTTATCTGATCATGGGCAACCAGCCTTACACTTTAAATGAGTTCTCCAAATCATTATAGATGAAATTTATATAAAATATTCACATAACAGCTCTATATGTGTTATTTCTGGTCTTATAATGTCGTTATTTTAGTAGCTAATATTTGTTGTGATTTATTAATGCTGAGAAAAATAATATCTGCTTGCATTTATACCTCATCAATTGTACTGAATATTTGAAGGGGTTGATGGTCTGTGGTGAACTTCTGAAAATAGTAAAGAACGTAGAATGCAAGGAGTTGTGATAGAAGAATTTTTTTGACAAAAAATTTTGCCATGTTTCTGACAAAAATCCTTAATAAGTGATAAATTTCTTTTATCAGGGAAAAATTTAACAATTTCAATATCAAAGAGAAAAACTGTGGGTAGAATGTTCTTTCAGCCAGAACATTTACTTTATTTTTTAAGTGATATTATTAATGTGGACAAATCATCCACATTGTGTTCTCAGATATCTGCAGGTAAGCCTGTCTTCTCTGCAATTTCAAACCACCTCATATCTGGGAAGTCTTACCTGTACACTCTCTCCTGCAACTCTCTACACTTAGCTATGCTGGTATACTTTTATTTTTTATAATACACCATATGTTCCTATAAAAGATACTCACGTGTATCAAGTTTCTTATGATATAGTGCAAGATGAAATTAGAACATCTCCACACACTTAAAACTTTTCTTATTTTGTTATTGATTACGCTATTACAGTGGTACTGATTTTCCCCCTTTGCCCCCTCCACCCAGCATCCTGCTCTCCTTCAGACAATCTCCCCACCACTGATGGTGTCCATGGTTCCTGCATATAATTTTTTTGGCTATTCCATTTCTTATACTATACCTTACATCCCCATGGCTATTCTGTAACTATCTATTGTACTTCTTAATCCCTTCACCTCTTCACTCATTCCCACACATCCCACTCCCATCTGGCAACCCTTGAATGCTCTCCATATCCATGATTTTATCTCTGTTCTTTTTTCCTTAGTTTGTTTTTTTAGATTCAACTGTTCATAGATTTGTATTTTTTGCCATTTTATTTTTCATAGTTTTGATCTTCTTTTTCTTAAATAAGTCCCTTAACATTTCATATAATAATGGTTTGGTGATTTCTGGCCAAGATGGAGGCATAGGTAGATGCACTGTGCCTCCTTACACAACCAAAAGAAGGACAACAACAAATTTAAAAACAAAAAACGACCAGAACTGACAGAAAATTGAACTGTATGGAAGTCTGACAACCAAGGAAAATTCATCCAGACCGGTAGGAGAGGCAGAGACAAGCAGCCAAGCGGAGGGGACTCAGGGCAAGGCGGCAGCTGGAGGACTGGGGTGGGCAAGGCTGTGGCTGGTGGACCCAGTGAGGTGGCAGATTGCAGACTGGATGGTCCCACATTCGTGTGCAGAGAAACTGGGAGGAACAACTGGGGAGCAAGACAGACCATGCAACCTAGGGTCCCAGCATGGGGAAACAAAACCTCAAACCTCTGATTGAAAACACCTGTGGGGGTTATGGCAGTAGTGGGAGAAACTCCCAGCCACACAGGATAATTTATTGGAGAGACTCATAGGGTCCTAGAACATATACAAACCCACTGACCTGGGAATCAGCACCAGAAGGGCCCAATTTGATTGTGGGTAGCAGGGGAAGTGACTGAAAACTGGCAGAGAGCAGAGCAAGCAGCATTGTTCCCTCTCGAACCCCTTTACCACATACAATGGCACAAACCTGGGTTGCCCCACCCTGGTGAACACCTAAGGCTCCGCCCCTTACTATGTAACAGGTGCACCAAGACCAAAAAAAAAAAAAAAAAAATGGCCCAAATGAAAGAACAGATCAAAGCTCCATAAAAAGTACAACTAAGTGATGAAGAGATAGCCAACCTATCAGATGCACTGGTAATCAGGATGCTCACAGAATTGTTGAATTTGGTTGCAAATTAGATGAAAAAATGAAGGCTATGCTAAGTGAAATAAAGGAAAATGTACAGGGAATCAACAGTGATAAGAAGTACACTGGGGTTCAAATCAGTGGTGTGGACCAGAAGGAAGAAAGAAACATTCAACCAGAATGCAATGAAGAAACAAGAATCAGAAAAACTGAGGATAGGCTTAGGAACCTCCAGGAAAACTTTAAACATTCCAACATCAGAATCACAGAGGTGCCAGAAGGAGAAGAGGAAGAGCAAAAAATTGAAAACTGATTTGAACAAATAATGAAGGAGAACTTCCCCAATCTGACAAAGTAAATAAAATTCCAGGAAGTCCAGGAAGCTCAGAGACTCCAAAAGAAGTTGGACCCAAGGAGGAACACACCAAGGCACATCATAATTACATTAGCCAAGATTAAAGATAAGGAGAGCATCTTAAAAGCATCAAGAGTAAAGGAGACAGTTACCTACAAAGGAGTTCCCATAAGACTCTCAGCTGATTTCTCAAAAGAAACCTTGCAGGCAAGAAGGGGCTGGAAAGAAGTATTTGAAGTCATGAAAGGCAAGGACCTACATCCAAGATTACTCTATCCAGCAAAGCTCTCATTTAGAAAGGAAGGGCAGATAAAGTGCTTCCCAGGTAAGGTCAAGTTCAAGGAGTTCATCATGACCAAGCCCTTATTATATGAAATGTTAAAGGGACTTATCTAAGAAAAAGAAGATCAAAAATATGAACAGTAAAATGACAACAAACACAGTTATTAACAACCAAACCTAAAACAAAACAAAAGCAACTAAGCAAACAACTAGAGCAGGAACAGAATCACAGAAATGGAGATCACATGGAAGTTTATCAGTGGGGAGTGGGTGGGGAGAGAGGGGGAAAGGGTATAGAGAATAAGTGGCATAAATGGTAGATAGAAGATAGGGGGAGGTTAAGAATAGCATAGAAAATGTGGAAGCCAAAGAATTTACATATATGACCCATGGACATGAACTAAAGGGGGCAATGCCAGTGAAAGGGGGTATGCAGGGCAGAGAGTAATAAAGGGGGAAAATGGGACAACTGTAATAGCATAATAAATTAAATATGTTTAAAAAAATAATGGTTTGGTGATGATGAACTCCTTTCTTTTTTTCTTGTCTGGGAAGCTCTTTATCTGCCCTTCTATTCTAAATGATAGCTTTGCTGGATAAAGTAATCTTGGTTGTAGGTCCCTGCTTTTCATGACTTTGACTATTTCTCACTGAACCCTTCTACCCTACAAAGATTCGTTTGAGAAATCAGCTGACAGTCTTCTAGGAACTCCCCTGTAGGTAACTAACTGCCTTTCTCTTGCTGCTTTCAAGATTCTCTCTTTATCTTTAATCTTTGGCGTTTTAATTATGATGTGTCTTGGAATGGGTCTCTTTGCATCCATTTTGTTTGGGACTCTCTGTGCTTCCTGGATTTGCGTGTCTATTTCCTTCATCAAATTAATGAAGCTTTCTTTGTTTTTTAAAATAGATTTCCAATATTTTGCTCTTTCTCTTCTCCTTCTGGCACCCCTATGATGTGAATGTTGGACCTCTTGAAGTTGTTCCATGGGCTACTTATACTATCCTCATTTTGGGGGATTCATTTTCCTTCTTGTTGTTCTGAATGTTTTTTTTTTTTTTTTTGCTTCCTTATTTTACTGCATAGCATTGACTTGAATCTTGGCTTCATTCACTCTACTGTTGTTTCCTTGTAAGTTATTCTTTTTTACAATGAGTGTATCCATTTCTCACTGGATTTGTTTTATGCTGTTGAGGTTCTCACTAAGTTCCTTGAGCATCCTTATAATCAGTGTTTTGAACTCTGCATTTGATATATTGTTTATCTCCATTTTGTTTAGCTTTTTTCATGGAGTTTTGATCTGTTCTTTCATTTGGGCCATGTTTCCTTGTCTCCTTGTTTTGGCAGCCTCCCTGTGTTTGTTTCTATGTATTAGATAGAGCTGTTTTGACTCTGTGTCTTGGTACTCACCAAGACACAGAGTCAAAGTGGTAAGTGTCCTGTAGGGTCCAGTGGCACAGCCTCACCTATCACCAAGCTGGGTACTTGAGGTGTGCCCTTTGTGTGGGCTGAGTATACCTTCCTCTTGTAGTTGAGCCTTGGTCATTGTTAGCAAATCAATGGGAAGGATTTACCCAGACCAGTGAGTTGCAAGGATTGACTCAGACCACTTACCACCAATCTCCACCCTCCATGGAGGATCAGCTGTGCAGGGCGGGGTGGGGGTACCCTGATATGGTCTGTAATGGCCCACTGGTTGCACTGGCCCTGGAATTTCCCAGGTGGTGCAGGCCAAGTTCAGCCCCCACCTGTGTTTTTCTTGGGTCCACCCTTTCTGAGGTATAAAGCAATCTGAGATGGTTGCTACTTGTGCTGGGCTTAGAGATTCCCAAATGAAGCCAAACTGTGAATCTATGCTGGCTGTTTTTAGTGCAAGGCCTGGGGTTCACTGAGGCCAGTTGTTGCTTGTTTGATAGGATTTAAGAAGTTGTGAAGCATGAGCCAACACAAGCTATTTATATAGAAATGCAGCTTGGGTGGGCCTGTAAATTGGGTAGGGCAGAGTCTCTCAGGATCTCCAAGGCAGGTCAAACAGTGTTAGCCAGGGTGATGGAGTCTCAGATGGAGTCTCCAGCTTGCAATCTCAGTCTCGATGGATGTGGTTTCTTTAATTCTGTAGCTGTCTGACCTCCATTCAACTCGATTTCTTATGGTTCTAAATGATGGCTATTCTATATTTTAATCGTAATTTTGATGTAGTTGTGAGAAGAGGTGAGCCATGTCTGCCTATCCTGCCATCTTGACCCAAAACTTTTGTTAGCATTGTTAAGAACATGTAATTTTTCATGACTGCTAATCAAGCTCTTATGGGTATAAAGAAAAGTTTCCTATTGTAAATGGCTTTAAAGCTGCTCTGCTACTTAGGATTTGACTTTCCAAAGAGGTGCAAACTGATTCAAAGTATTCTTAGGACACCACAGTTGCCAGTTGTACATTTAAAGAGATAAATTATCCTCACTGTAAGTCTAAAAATATTAAACCCATCTTAAAGATTATCATTGTTATATACAAGTGGTTTTCAAAAATTGTATTTAAAATTTTATTGTAAATAGTGAGTACATTCTATATGTCTTTTTCAAACATCAATTTTATTAGATCTTTTTTTTTTTTTTTTTAGGGGAAATGAACCTGAGAGAAAGGAACAACCTTATAGGATGGGAAATCCATGTGATGACTGTCCAGATAACTGTGAAGATAGACTTTGTAGTAAGTTTTACATGCTAGTTTTCTTAATGTTGACTGTTGGCTCAGGTGTCATAAGGCCTTTAAATCAAGCATTTAATAATATTGCACTTTCCTATAACTTTTATCTCAATCATTTAACAGGAAAGATCAACATTATTTGATTTTCACTTCTCCCCAAGTGACCCAGACCATTAATTAAATCTATTAGAATGGGAATTAGAATGTGCAGGTCTAAATCAAGTGTCTACCCTAAATTTTAAAGACCCTAACAAGGGTACCTTAGATAAAATATTAACATAAGTATAAATTTTACTATGCAAGATAAAAGATTTCTGGGCTCTCTTATTCCAGCCCTTAAATTAGACATACTGCTTTCAAGTTACCAGTGTTCTCACATTGCTTGCTGCTCTATAATTTCTCTACCCATTTGACCTTATTATGGCATGTAGAAGTAAAACATTTTAAATGCAGATGGCATGATATTGTGTATAAAATATTTTAACAACTCCACCAAAATTGCCAGAATTCACAATTGAATTCAATAAAGTTGTAGGATTCAAAATCAATACATGAAACTTAGTTCTGTTTATAAACACAAAGAACAAATTATCAGAAAAAAAAAGTTTAAAAATAATCCTAGTTACAATTATGTCAAAAAATGCCTAAGAATAAATATAACCAAGAATGTAAAAAATCTATGCACTGAAAAGTATTATACATTGATGAAGAAATTGAAGAAGATGTAAAAAATTGAAAACATATTGCATACTCATGGATTGTAAGAATTAATATTGTTAAAATGTACATTTTATCCAAAGTTATTTACAGACTTAACGCAATCCTTATAAAAATTCTATTGGCATTTTTTTTAAAGATTTTATTTATTTATTTTTAGAGAGAGGGGAAGGGAGGGAGAGAAACAGCAATGTATGGTTGCCTCTCACATGGCCCTCACTGGGAACCTGGCCTGCAACCTAGGCATGTGCCCTGACTGGGAATCGAACCAGGACCCTTTGGTTCCCAGCCCGCGCTCAATCCACTGAGCTACACCAGCCAGGGCTCTATTGGCATTTTTCATTGAAATAGAACTATTAGTCAGAAAATTTGCATGAAACCACCAAAGACCTCAAATAGTCAAAGCAACCTTGAGAAAAAAGAATGAAGCTGAAGGTATCACACTCATGATTGTAAACTATATTACAAACTTTAGTCATCAGGGCAGTATGGTATTGACATAAAAACAGAAGCATAGATCAATGGGACAGAAGATAAAGCCCAGAAATAAACCAATGCATATGTAGTCAATTAATTTACAGCAAAGGAGCCAAGTATATACAGGGGAAAGGATAGTCTCTTCAATATATGGTGCTGGAAAAACTAGACAGCCTCATGAAAAAGAATGAAACAGTACCACTATCTTACACCATATACAAAATTAACTCAATGTAGATTAAAAACTTGAACATGAAACCTAAAACCATAAAATCCATAATATAAAACATTAGGGAAATCTCCTTGATATCAGTCTTGGGAATAACTTTTAAAATTTAATACCAAAAGCAAAGGCAACAAAAGTGAAAGCAAACATGTAGTAATATATCAAACTAAAAAGTTTCTGCATCTCAAAGAAAGCTATCAGAATGAAAAGGAAACTTATAAATGGGAGAAAATGTTGGTAAATCATATATCTGAATCAGGATTAATATCCAAAATATATAAAGAACTCATATGACTCAACAGCAAAAATTCTAAACAATCCAATTTAAAAATGGACAGAGGAACTAAATAGACACTTTTCCAAAGAAGACAGTGACTACCCTTAACCCTCTGACACTCTCTCCTATCAGGCACGTAAAAGACACTCAACATCACTAAACATCAGAAAAATGCAAATCGAAATCACATTGAGTTTTTCCCTCACACCTGTTAGAATGACTGTTATGGAAAAGATAAGAGATAACAGGTGATGGTGAAATGGAGAAGAGGGAACCCCTTGTACTCTGCTGATGTAAACTGGAATGTGAACTGGTGCAGTCACTATGGCAAATGGTATGGAAGTTCCTCAAAAAATTAAAAATGGAACTATCATATGATCCAGCAACTCTACTTCTATTGATTTATGCAAAGTAACTGAAAACACTAGCTCAAAAACATATCTGCATTCTCATGTTCATTGTTATTACCAATAGCCAGGTCATGAAAACACAACCAGTCTATTGACAAATAAATGGATAAAGACAACTTGCTATATATAGTATTCATATATATATATATATATATATATATATATATATATATATACACACACACACACACATACACACACATACATATAGTATTCATATATAGTATTTATATATATGAAATTATTGTGTTGTATACCTTAAACTAATACAATGTTATATAGCAGTTATATCTCAATTAAACTAAGGAGAGTAAAGAATAAAAGAAAAAAAATTAATGAAAACACCTTAGACAAGTCAAAGAAAAAACATGTTACATAAAAAAATCCATCATATCATATTTTTCTAAAATATTACAGAGCAGAAGACAATGGGATAATGATGATAACTTATTTAAAGAAATATTGTTGTATGTATATGCCTGTTTATAGGATAGAATCCACTGCATTTTTATTTAAGAAAAATCTCTGGGTATAGGGATTATTTGAGAAATGCTGGTATTCTATATGTGGATTTTATATAAATTTTAATTGTCTATATATAAATTTTTTCATTAAAAATGCTAGATGACTTTCACTTCCTGATTTTATTTTTTTTAATTTTATTTTTTGTTCAATTACATTTATTTTCATCCTCTCCCCTCCCCTCCTCCCTTCCCCTCCAGCCCCATTTCCCCCCCAGCCTCCCTCCTCCCCCTTAGTTCTGTCCATGTGTCCTCTACAGTGATTCCTGAAAACCTTTCTCCCCATTGTCCCCTCCCTCCTCTCCCCTGTCTATTGTTAGACTGTTCTTACTTTCAATGTCTCTGGTTATGTTTTGCTTGCTTTCTACTTTTGTTGGTATGATCTCACCTTTAACCGGATCATAATCACTTCCTGATTTTAAAACTCACTACAAAGCTACAGTAATCAGTGCCATACTGGTTTAAGATAGACATATGTGCCCATGGAATAGAATAGAGAGCCCAGAAATAAACCCTAGCATACATGGGTGCCGAGGTCCGGCCTCCACACTTCTCCAGTTACCCCAAAGGAGAGACAGTAAGGCCGAATGAGACGACTCCAGACACTCTCTGGGGGTGCAGGAGAAACGGCTAGGCCTCAGGGACCTGAACGGGCCAGCCAGGCCTCTAGGGCCAGACTGACTCCCTCCAAAAGGTTTCTTTTATTTTTAAAGGGTTTTCTTTTTACAAGCAGTAGAAAAAACAGATGAATACTTGCAAATTATTAATAGCAGGAAAAGGCTGACTTACAAAACTAGTTACAGAGTACCTTAATTTTTTCCTGGGCTTAAACAAATGGATGGTATGATAAGGAGGTTTGCTGATCTATCTATTAGCCAGGAACAGTATTAAACTACAAACTCTTAGGTCCTAGTTAATGGCTAAACATATATTTTTAAAGTCTTAGGTCTCTCTGAGTTAAAGACGTATGCAGAGGTTGCTCTTTGTCCTTTGAGATTTAAAGGAAATGTCACGTAGGCAAAGGCATCCTTAACCATTAACTACATTTGTTAGGGCTGATGGCCTTATCTAGATTTCTCTGAGATGTAAAACTAGTCTTTTTGTTTAACCTTTTATCAAAATCTACTATTTTCAGCTAAAGCTTCCTAACTTCCCTATTTATCTAGTCTTAGTAATAAACATTCCTGCTCAGTAATAAATTTCTAGCCTTGGAAAGAACTGTTTAGATATTTCTTAGCAATGACTTCTCTTACAGCTGCTTCTGCTTTCAGTGTTTAGGTGGCTGGCTTGCTAAATGGTTTAATTCCTCTCCTTAACCCTTTCATGTGGGGGGTTGGCCAGGATGGTTTGGCTTCCTTCATTAGAATTGTTCTCTCAGTAGTGAGAAAGTAAGCCAGCAAAGGTAGATTTGAGGTGGGACTGCCCATGGTCGCCTTCCGCTGTGTAGAGGCGTCCCATCCATTCTGACTGTGCCAAGAAATGGGTGTGAGCTGCTCCTCCACAAATCAGTGCTCATGGATTGGGTGCAGGGCGGCCTGCAACACATGGGTGTATATTAATTTTAATAATCCAAAGCAATGCCTCACCTATTAAATGGTACAGCATCAAATAAGGAGACTACTATGAATAAGTAAAACTTTTAGCACTTTATTATATATAGTATATGATGTTGATGGTTTCAAAATGATATTCTAATTGATAAAGATGATTCATCTCTAATCTGCTTAGATATGTCCTACCAAAAAAAAAATTGTGATTAAGAAAATCTGTTTATTACAGACCATACTTTCATATTCTTTTTTAAAATAACTGACTCCTTACCTACTTTCCATTCTAATTTTATTAGCTCATGACAATAGAAATTAATTAGTTATTAATATATTTTATGTTTATATCTTTAAGGAGATGATGTCTTTCCCCAGAGACTGTGATTTTTTTAGAGTAATGTTGTGTAACCATGCTTTCCCTTCCAGCTAACCCCTGCATCTACTATGATGAGTTCACTAACTGTAAAACACTACAACGTGTGCATGGATGCGGCCACCCGTCAGTTGGACTGCTGTGCAAAGCCAGTTGTCTTTGTACCACCGAGATAACATAACCTTTGTTGTTTCAACTAGAACATAATGCTGAGGAAATGTCCACTGGATTGTATCTTTTATCTTAGTTTTCTTCAGTAACTTCTGCTGAATTTCATTTGGTTTTAATTATACTCGAGATCCTAATTTTTCACTAATCATATATGGGCATCAGATATTTATATCAATGCCACTCACTCCTGTCTTGATACATCCTGAAGTAACACTGTTTTAAATTTTCTTACTCCTGCAGTGAAAGGTCTAGTTCAACACCTGCTCCATATTTAAGCTTTGTGATTTAGAGTTCTTAGGTTGACATTATTCAGCTGAGGCACAACGGGGCCCCTCTTTCTCTCTTTAACTCCTTCCCCTGCTTTCTTACATCTCCCACTAGCCTGATGTTTGTCTTCCCTGCATAGCTTACATAAACTAAAAAGTCTTCGCTTCTTTACCTTTATCTTAAATCAATCATTAAAATAATTTACAAAGCAAACAAAGGGTCCAGTATCTTTCATTGCAAGGTAAATATTGCTTAACTGCAATTGGTTTTAAGTGTCTTATTGTTTCATTGCTATATCTATACACATTTGTAAAGCAGGGGAAAAAAATGCTTGTCCTTAATTTAACAATATATGGAATCAGCACTGAATCAGCCCTACATACAAAGCTTAATTCATAAAGTATAGAGGATATTGCCTCACTCATTTCAAATAAATATGTAAATATTAGTGAATCTGAACATTAAACAAACCAGTGAAGTTACATGGCTGCCTATAGAGCCCGGTACCTGGTATTTTGTTCTCAGTTTCAAGAATTTTTTTTTTCATAAATGTGCTCTTTTGTCATAACACATATGAGAAAGAGGCAGTAGAAACCAAATATCATTTCAAGGATGACAATTATCTGCGGGACCCCAAATAAGCTTCCTATGCTAAATACCTACAATGAAATGTGACACAAATTATAGTGTAACTTTTTAAAAATGCTTCCCAACATTACCCCAACAACCTCAGTTTACCAGGAAGGTTTGTGATCACAGCAACACACTACTTATAGAATGAAATCTCATGATATTTTCCAGGGCATTGTCAGGGAAGAAGGTCATAATAGGACCCAGGAGCCCAAAAGCACTGTTCCATTAAAAACAGCTGTGTTCGTGTGTCCGCATGCTCGTGTACATATACTAATGGATGACTAGATCTATGAAGCAAAGATAATAAAGACCATAATTAAGGATGAAATCTTCATCAGGTTGTTGGGTTCACAGTGGAAAGTGAATGGGCACAAAAATGGATCCAGATTATGGGGAAACTTGAAGGAAAGGCAAACAATGATTTGGATTTGAAGCTTCTCCTAATTTTTATGTAAAAGAACATCACATCCATGCTGTTGCAAAGGGTAGAAGCTCCTCCTTTCTTTCTGCTGTGTAGTATTCCATTGTGTAAATGTGCCACAGGTTTTTGATCCACTCTTTTACTGATGGGCACTTAGGCTGTTTCCAGCACTTGGCTATTGTAAATTGTGCTACTATGAACATTGAGGTGCATAGGTTCTTTTGAATTGGTGTTTCAGGATTCTTAGGATATAATCCCAGCAGTGGAATCGCCAGGTCAAGAGACAGTTTTATTTTTGGTGAAGGGAAGATAGAGACAACTGTACTTGAACAACAATAAAAAAATAAAATAATAAAAATAAAAGAACTTCACACACACGCACAGAAACAAGTTCTACACAAATTTATATAGAGGCATGAATAGTAGAATGATCCCAGATGTGTAGACTGATAACTGGTCTACATTAGGGGTCATTGTGGGTTTTCAAAATGTGCTCAAGCCTTAAGCAATTAGAGCAATATTGTCATGGCTTGTTTTCTGTAACACGCAAGGAGGGCACAGCTAAGGGTATAGAAATCCCAAGACATTTCTGGGATCATATACCACGAATCACTGAATAATAGGGGGACATGGTATTTCTCCTACTTAGATCAGCCTGTAATGTTCAAATCTTTTTATGGGAAGGAAAGAGATGAAGGAGCATAGAAATTTCACTAGGGTGAATGCTATCGCCTCATGTAGAAATGAAATAGAGGGCTTATCAAATGTATGTTCTTACAATAGCCAAACTAGGGAAGCAACCCAAGTGCTATCAATAGACAAGCACATAAAAAAGCTGTGGCACATTTAGACAATGAAATAGTATGTGACCATAAAAAAGGATGAAATTTTAACCATTTGTGACAGCATGGATGGATGCTCAGTGAAAATAAGTCAGTCAGAGAAAGACAAATACCATATGATTTCACTTATATGTGGAATCTAAAGAACAAAATAAATAAACAAACAAAATTGAAAAACTCATAGATACAGAGAGAGAACTGGTGGTTGCCAGAGGGGAGGGGGGCTTGGAATGCTGAGTGAAAAAGGTGAAAGGAATAATAGGCACAAACTGGTAATTACAAAAGAGTCAGCCCAGGAAACAGTCAATAGGTAGGGCATTGGCAACACTGAGCGAACACTACATAAATTATATGACCATCCACTAAGCTGTATAGCCAAAACCAGTGCATAATTAAAAATTCATATCTATAAGAATTTTTTAAGTATGTTCTTTAAATAAAGCTCAATTATCTCTGAGAAGCATGACAATTATTTTACTAATGCAAATTTCGACTGCATTTAGGTTTCTGGCTTCAGATTGTGGTAGAAATCATTATCTCCATAGGAACTACCTTCAAGTATTTAGACTTTTGCAAAATGTATAGCAAACATTACGTTATGCATATGATATCATTTAAACCATACAACATCCTTCTGAGGTGGAAATTATTTTCACAATTCTACATATGAGTATTATGGGAGGAAATAGATTTTTGGGCAGTGTCAAGGGAAAAGAATTTCAGCAACACACACATAGAAGTTTTAAGTGATAGAAGCATGATTTATTAGAGTGAGAAGTGGCAGTATACTCTTAGAGAGACAGGAGCAGGCAGGCTACAGGACAGGGCCTGCATGGACTCAGGAAAGGAAGTCACAGGGGCAAAGGGAAGTCCTCTGCTGCTTGCTTGTTGCTCCCCTGGATACAAGTCACATGGGGACCCTTAGCGTTCAGGAGGAAAACAGGCAGAAAGAACAAGCCCAAGAGAAGAAGGGCTCACACTGGATTTTTCACCCAATTTCCATACATTTCCTTGGGTTTAGAAAGAGCAGGCTTCTTTCAAACTACCCAGTCTTTTTCCTGGCTTTTCTCCGGGCCTGTGCCGGTGCACTCTCCCTATCCAATCTCTTTCCTGGATTCCCCAGGGCTTGTGCCCTTTCCCAATTCCATGCTTTCCCCAGGCTTTGCCCTCCTCCTATTATGGTCATCATTTTGCTTCTACTGTGCATGCACCCAGTAGAAAGAACTCCCCCTGGCCATTTCCATTGATCCAGCAGAACAATACTGGTTACTTCCCCATCCCCGCCCCTGGATTGGCTATAAAACTATCTTCACTGCCTAGTGGACAAAGCACGATGTTTTGCTCCATTTGGTGGAACGATACCCATTACTCCCTGGGTGACTGTTCTATTGGCTCCCTCCCTTTTTGGTTAATACCTAACTAACTGCCTACTGTAACATGAGGACACTGCATTTTCAAATTTTTCCATGACTTCTTTTGGATCACACAACTAGAAAGACATAGAGATCTTGCCTTAAGGGTATTTTCTTCCAAACTTCAGGTGGAATTAAATAGTGTACCACCAGATGCAGGAATAAAAGAAGTTAATAAGAGATTTTAGACTCTCATCTAGAAAATAGAGACATCAAAGTTAGATTTTGAAAATTTTTCCTTTTTCATTCATTCCATTTATTTTATAAACAGGACTGTGTAGTTATTAAACAAAACAGCATACTGAAGTATTTATGGTGAGTTTATTGTGAATATTATTTTCTTCAAAAAAATGGATATCCTGTTGTGATACTGTATTTACAATGAGAAATATATATATTTGTCTTTGTGCACTTCTTGGCACAGAGCTCCTAAAACCCTTGGCATTTCCGAAGAGATGAGAGTGATAGAGAGCCTATGTTAGTAAGGCAGTTATTTTGTTCTGCTACTAAGTCAATTTTTGGAATGCAGTTAAGGATGGGGGCTGGTTACCTGGGAACAAAACCATGTGATTAGAGGGTTGGAACTTTCAGTCCCATCCCTTGACCTCTGGGGAGGGAAGAGAGCTGTAAGTTAAATTCATGAATCTTGACTATGTAATAAAAGTCCACAGGACTGGGTTTGGAGAGCATGCAGGTTGATGAGCAGATGGAGATTTGGAGAGAGCAGAGTGCTCAGAGGGGGTACAAAAGCTCTGCACCCTTTTCTGACACAGTACCCAAGGAATCCCTTCCACCTGGCTGTTTCTGAGTTACATCCTTTTATGAAGACTGGTAATCTGGTAAGTAAAATGTTTCTCTGAGTTCTGTCAGCCACTCTAGCAAATAAATCAAACCCAAAGAGGGGATTGTTGGAACCTCTGATCCAGTCTGACTGTGTTGTAGTGGGGATGGGGATGGTCTTGTAGGACCGAACTGGGTAACCTGTGGTACCTGGAATTGTTTCCTGTTAGACAGTGTCAGAATTGAGTTGAACTGCAAGACACTGAGCTGGTGTCAGAGAATTACTTGGTAGTGTGGGGCAAAACCCCTCACCCCCATACTGGAATTGGGTGCAGAACTTTTATGTGTAAATGCGTTTATGACCCACGCATAGGAAATGCTCAGCTTCTACACTGTATGAAGATTGCAAGCATATTAAGAGGAAGCATCCACAGTATGTGATCACTTGCAAACCAAGCTCTTCTCTCCTTCACAGTTGTTTTCAGAAATTTGTTATACACTGAAGCTCGACAGCAATTTTCTGGAAGATACTATTAGTTTACATAACAGAGGCTGTTGGCAAAGGCAATCTCAAAAGTGATAGGATGCCACCGAAAAACCACAATGGATGTCTTCCTTACGGCCAAAGCCAAGGCAATTCTTTCAGCAAACAATATAGAATCACTGTTTTATAGGCAAACCATATGGTTGTAACTCTATACAGATAATTTTGAATTTTTGAAAACATAGACATAAGTTTTCAACTTTATATCATTGATTATATAACAATATTTATCTTTTAGGTTTTCTCCTTCATTGATTGGTGTCATCCATTCATGAGAAATGATTTAACTCTTTCACATAAAACTTTTTATTCAACATGGGATGATAAAAATTCTTGCATTTCCAGCCTCATTTTATCCTTATTTTTTCCCCTACAAAATTTATTTTATTAAATTATTTGGAAAAATTATTTTGAAAAAATATTTAGCTTACTTTTAGGTGAGCTAAAGATCTATTATTATCCACTTAGATAAGCCAATTTATTCAAAATAATTTACCACATAAAATGTTGTATTTTTCCATTTACCATATTTTGCTGTGTATAATGTGTACTTTTTACCCAAATTTTTGAAGGAAAAATGAGGATGTGCCTTATGCATGGGTAGTACCTGAAATACCCTGTATCTGTTCTTGTGTTTTGTAATAATTTGTTACATAAAATTTCATGTACCATAATATGTTAAAAAATAAATGTTAAAATTCCTTTATAATACCAAAAACATGTATCTAGATATAAATAATTTAATTAAAAAATTAAAACAAAAGATTTTTTTTCTTGAAAATTTGGGCCCCAAACATGATATGTATTATACATGGAAAATACAGTACTTTTTGATGTCAATTCTATTATAAACTAATTGTCTATAGAGTGTCTGTTTCTGGATTTTTTTCTTTTACCCCATTGGTCTATTTAAATCTCCCTGTGCTTTATTCTCAATAATTTCAATCTGAAGGGTTAATATTTGCCTAAATCTGATAGAATGAGTGGCCCTTCTTTTGTATTTTTAAAATATTTCTCATAATTACTATTACTCTTCACTAAAAATGATAGTCTGTTTTTTAAATTCATCCTTCCATTATCTAAAAATATATACCCTACTGAATTATGGCCACTATTACATTAAATTTACAGAGTGCCTGAGAATTTGCTTCTTTCATTGCCAAGCCACATCACCCATGAACATAGCATACTGAATTGTTTTTACAGATTTTCTTTTTTCAAAAAAAATATTTATTGATGTTTGGAGAGAGAGATGAAGGGAGGAGAGAGAGAGAGAAACATGGATTAGTTGTTCCACTTATTTACATATTCATTTGTTGATTATTGTATGTGCCCTGACTGGGGATTAAACTCACAACCTCGGCGTATCAATACATGCTTTAACCAACTGAAATACCTGGTCTGGGACTACAAGTTTACTTTTAAAGCGATTTAATAGAGCTTTAAAATATTCTTCAAAATGACCAGAGGTTTTACCTTGACTTTCTCAATTTTTCCACTATATTAAGAAATAGAATAGAAGCTATCAGATCTAAATGAGAGACGTGATACATGGAGAGAGGATATCAAAATCGCGAAACAATTATTAAATAAAAAGAACCCAAAATATGCTTACCATTACTGCATGTGTTCAAAATAGGGCTGGTATTATTCAGAAAGTAGTTTAACCAACACAAAACAAAACAAAACAAAAATAAACTCATAGAAACAGAAACCAGAGAGATGGTTAACAGAATGGAAGGGTATGCGGAGGGATGAAAAAGAGAAAAAATATATAGTCAGTACTATTGTGACCTGTTTACACAGTAACAGATGGTTACTAGATTTAGTGGGGTGATTACGTGATAAGGCATAAAAATATCAAATCACTCTATTGTATACCTGAAATTAATATAACTAATATAAGATTATGTATCTACTATATTTAAATAAAAATTTAAAAAAATAAAGTAGTTTAACAAGAATTAAAAGGTAAAAGCAATGTATGGCACTGACTTTTAATGTTCAAATAAAACAATAATCTGTTATGTTATTGGTATATTTTTATTAAAATTTATAAAATTCATATTCAAATTTATTTGATATTTCGGCAAGGAAGCAAGATAAAAAGTCCATCAAAAAAGATTTTTTCAACATATAGGCAATATTTTATAATAATATAAAATATAATTATAAAAATTATAAAAGTAATAAGAAAATTCTAAAAACCTACTTAAGCAACAAATTTCTTAAGAATTTTTTTACTTCCCATTACTCACTGATTTATTCAGAAATATGATTTTTCCTGGTAGAAGAAATCTACCCAGATTTTTTTTCAAAGATAACCTCTATTAAGATAAGTGTTTTGACTTTTTTATTACTAAAATATCTTTATTCCACTCATTTATTTAAATTATATGTACAAGGTAAACTTTTTTGATTAAATAAATTTCCTTACATATTTTGAAAAGATTTTCCTCTTTTTGCTTTATTTCCCATGCTTATTTAGAAAAGTTAGATGTCAATCTTTTCCTTGCATGTTATTTCTTTCTAGAAACTAAATATTTTTTCTGTTTGTGATGTTATTTAAATTCATCATGTGAGTGTGCATTTTAAATCATGACTATTTTGCATGGTATACTGTACACTTTTTTAATCTGAAATCTTTTGTTCTTTTATTATACGATTATCTTTTCCTCCGATATTTTGTCACATTTATTTATGCTTTCTCTCTCTCATGATATCTCTGTGATGAATCTTTACAATTTCTTTTAGTTTCATATATTTTAAATTTGTTCTCACTCTCTCTAACTCTTGATGTCTTTCTAAGACATTCAGAAAGATTTTCTCTATCAACGTTTCTTCTTGCTAATTCATTCTTTACTTATTTTGTATTTCACTAACTATGCAATCCTTCCTTTTGAGTTTTTCATTTCGACTTTTTTTTTCATTTCTAGGATCTCCAAGTAGTTATAATTTATAATCACTTAATAATCATTTATATCTCCATTATGTTCAGTTCCAGTACACTGACTTCTCAAATAGTCCTGCTTCCTTTGGCCTGTGTTGTTCCATTGTTGTCCTGTAATAATACTGGAGATATGCAGATATATTGAATATTCCTTACAAATATATTTAGTAGTTTGATTAGTTAAGTCTGCCAAGATTAAGTAAGGCTTTGTCTTCATGTCATTTTTTTTTTCTTGATGCACTTGGTGGAGTTTGAAAAGAGGCATCATTTCTGAGGGGCTTTACGTAGCAGCCAGTGGTCCCATGCTCCCTCTCTTCTGTCCCCACGAGTTGGCATTTCCTGTCCTCAGATGACATCTCTGCTGCTCTAGCTCATAAATTCTCTTCTTCCCAGCAGCTGTGTCCTGTTTGATTACCCAGGGCTGAAGGCTGCCAGAACTAAGTATATTTATTTTTCTAGGTTCTTGGCTCCCCACTCTAACCTGCCTCCGGCATGGTCCCAACATTACTCTTGGCATAGTTAGAGCATCAGTATTTAGAATGTATCTCTAAGACTCTCTTTTCATGATTATGGTACAAATTTCTCTTCTTCCCATTGTTTTTAACAGTTTTTTTTTTTGTTTGTTTAACGCATACCTTGCTGAGTTTTTTTTTTTTTAATTGATTTTAGGGAGAGAGGGAGTGGGGGGAGAGAGAGAGAGAGACATTGATTTGTTGTTCCACTTATTCATGCATTCATTGGTTGCTTCTTGCATGTGCCTTGACCAGAGATGGAACCTACAACCTTGGCAGATGGGGAGGACACTGTAACCAGCTGAGCCACTGGGCCAAGGCTACTTTGCTGAGTTCTGAGATCAAAATTCCAAGCCTATTCAGGACTTATTTCATCACGTTCACCCCTCTTTCACTGCTACCCTGTTAAACCGATCTCAACAGGGTACAAGGGAAAGAAAGAGATGCAACAGAAATCTTGTACAGGGGCCAATTTCCTCTCCTTTGGCTTTGGACATCTCCTACTAAAGCCATGTCTTTGTGTACACTGGGAAAACAAAAGGGCTCAACCATCAACATTACATTACTTTTATGACTGCAAAAAGGAGCTTTCTTATAATTCCTGTCTCATTTCTATCACCCCCAGAGCTAGATGAGGGACAGAGAAAGTGTCTATTGTTTAGATTTCTACTCCATAAAGAATTTTGTGTTGTCTTGGCATTTGGGGGGGATGTGTATATTCTTAAGGAGTATTTCCAGTACAGTTCTCAGAATCAATTATCCTGTTCCCTTAGTGGTTTGTCTAATAACTCTCCTCAGTTCCTCTACTTAATACTGGAAACACAAAGACACGTATTCTTATTCTTTGTTTTCCTTTTAGCTTGACCTGGTACGGACTACAACCCCCTCCTCCCCCACTTTACATCCCTCTGTGGTAATGTAATATTCAACAATTATAATGGATGAATTAACATTATATACCATATGGAAATTTTTGAAGACAGGGAAAATTAGTTCATTGGACATAGTTATTTATGAGAAAACATGTCTTACATTGTGCAGACCTCTGGAGGGTACGCAGTAACTGTGATGAAAGGTAAGTAAGTTTGTTTCATGTAACTTAGTGGTTGGTAGTCCTAGTCACATTCCTTTATTTTCTATTGAAGTTGTGAAATCTGCAATCATAATATTTTATATAAGAAAATAAGACTACCAGATGTGTGTAGAAGACAGTGATGCAGGTATGTAGAATTTGCTTTCAGGTTATAATTAATAAATTTATTACTTCATCATATAATAAAAACATTCTTAAAGCTATATTGCAAAAAATATTAGTAATTGAAATATCATTAGAAAAATAACTCTGTTACTGTGATTTAAACTCTTTAGCTCCTAATCACAGTTTTGATAAAATGACAATTGAAGGGATAATTTTTGAAAAGAAATTTTATTATAAGAAACATCTTAGAATGCAATGCTCTTGTTATTTCTGGGGACTGCACCTGTAATTAAGGGAGTATAATAACAGTCTGTTCAGTAAATGGTGCTGAGAAAATTGGCTAATCACTTGTAAAAGAATGAAACCTGACTCCTACCATATTCCACGAACAAGAATTACCTTGAAATGAATTAAAGACTTCAGTGCAGTACCTGAAACCATAAAGCACCTAGAAGAAAACAGGGAAAAATCTTCCTGACATGGATCTTTGCAGTGACTTTTTTAGACATGACACCTTTTTATGTAAAAACAACAAAATAAAAAATAAAAAATAAAAAAACGGGACTACATCAAGGTAAAAAATTCTGCACAACAAAAGAAATGATAAAATTAAAGGCAGAAAATATGTGCAAATCATATATCTAATAAGATTTTAATATATAAATAACTATGCAACAAATAATAAATATATAATAACATTTTAAATATGTAAAGTAATATATTATAAAGTAATATATAATAAAATTCTTTAATATATAAAGAACTATGCAATGCAATAGCAAAAACATTTTTTGATTAAAAAATAAGTAGAGAGTCTGGTGTTTTCCAAAGAAGACAAACAAAAGACCAACAGGTACAAGAAAAGGTGATCAACATCACTAATCATCAGGGAAATGCAAATGAGATATCAACTCACACCTGTTAGACTGTATTACATCAAAAAAGAAAAGAAAAAATTAGAAGAGATAACCAGTGTTGGTGAGGTCATGTGCTTTTTGTGGAAATGTAAACTGATACAGCCACTACGGGAAACAGTGTGGAGATTCCTCAAAAAATTAAAAATAGAACTATCATATGATTGAGAAATTTCAATTCTGGATATTGATCCAAAGAAATCAAGAACACTAACTTGAAAAGATATATGCACTCTCATGTTCATTTCAGAGTTATTTACAATAGCCAAGACATGGGGGGAAAAAGAACAACCTCTGTCCATTTACAGATGAATGGTAAAGAAAATGTGGAATATTGATTGAGCCATGGGAAAGAAGTCTATCCTGTCAATGTGACAACATGGAGGGAGCTGAAGGGCATTCGGCTGAGTGAAATAAGGCAGATAGAGAAAGACAGATACTATTTGCTCTCACTTCTATGTGAAATCTAAGCAAACAAATAAAAACCAAGCATATAGAAAAAGAGACCAGATCTGTAGTTACCATAGGCATGGGATGGGAATTGGCTGAAGTTGGTCAAAAAATAGACTTCAAATTATAGCATAAATAAGTACTAGAGATGCAGTGTACAATACAATGACTATCATTAACACTGCTGTATGGTGTATCTGAAACTTGCTGGGAAAATATGGATCTTAAAATTCTCATCACAAGGAAAAAAAATGGTAAGTATGTGAGGGAATTGATGTAAACTACACTTATGGTGATTGCTTTGCAATATATGTATGTCAAGTCATTATATACATTTAAATATATATAGAGCTATATGTCAATTGTATCTCAATAAAACTGAAAATATTATATATAAAAAATATACATGCAGAAAATCCAGCTATTGTTAATATAATGAGAGCAGTTTGTACGACATTGATATAATTTGACAGCCAAGGAGAGGGGACTGGACAATAACAACTTCACTGTACTAGTCAGTGGGGATGGTAGATGCATCGAGTGAGCATGTGTACTGTGTGGTCATTGCATTAAAAATGACTGATGGAGTAGAGCAACGAATCTGCATCACATTCTGTGTTAAGCTTGAACATTCCCCTGCAAAAACTATTAGGATGATTCAGAAGGCTGTAGCTATGGGCAACTGATGATCGGCTTCTTCATCATGACAACACGCCCATGCATGCATTACCTCTAGTGCAGAGATTTTGGTGAAACATCAAATCACTCAGGTGACTCAGTCCCCCTCCATCCCAGATTCAGCACTCTGCAACTTCTGGCTTTTCCCCAAATTAAAATCACCCTTGAAAGGGAAGAGATTCAGACCATCGATGAGATTCAGGGAAATATGACAGGGCAGCTGATGGCGAAGGGAGAACTGTGTGAGGTCCCAAGGTGCCTGCTTTGAAGGAGTCTGAGGCATCCATTTTCCTATAACAATGTTTCTTGTATCTTGCATCTTTCCAGTAAATGTCTCTATATTTCATTTTTTCATATTACATGACTGGATACCTTCTGGACACTACATATGTACACACACACACATTCACACACATATGTGTAGCCTGGCATTTACAATTCCCACATCTACCAGAAATTGGATGCGTGCTACACCACAGAAGAGTTTTTGGCCATGGATTAGACACTTTTTAGAGAGATCAGAGAGTAAAGCTGTTTGTGGGCAGGACTTCTGGCAGCTAGGGGGATAAGTGCAGAAAGGGACCTCCATAATGTATCACAGAACACTTGGATGCAACCTTCTTTGAGAGAGAGACAGTTAAATTTCAGTTCTAAGCAGTTGGTAGCCTGGTCGTAACAGGCAAGATTTCCATACTAGTGAGTGCATTAGTATTCCCTTTGTCAGAAGATCCTATAATTTGCTTAGGTGTGTTCTGTCAGTTCCATTACTTCAGTTACATATAGTTTTTGATAGAAATATGTCTTTTAGTATGAAGTAATTAAAAGCTGCAAAACCATGTTTCTGTTTCTTTTCCAGACTGTTACTCAATTCATCTCAGGGTTTAGAAAATTCATTCATATGAAAGAATAATTCTAGGAAATAACCACAAGGTGGCAGCATATGTATGATAGTTAAACTTTTGAGGCCAAGGAAAAGAAATTCTTAGAATGATGTCTTAAAATTATTTGCAAAAAACCAACCAAATGAAAAAAATCCTCTATACTTTACTGTCAATATGCTTCAGCCCTTTAAGTGGACAGACCATGAGAAGACGAGAGTGTTCATTTTGTGTCTCGTGCCTCCCTTCATCTTATTTGTAGACAGCTCTCGCTGACATCTACCTGATAACATATCTGTGCCTCAGTTTCCTCACTTTCAAATGGAGATAATCATAATAACTCCCCTGTAGATTTCCCGGGAGGATAAAGTGAGTGAAAACATAGAGAATGAGTAACAGATCCTGGCATGTTGTGTTCGCTATTAATTTTTATTATTCACCATTTTCAATTGAGATGCCTGACACTGTAATTGCTTCTAATCAAAGCTGTCATTTATTAATTGTCCATATAATACAAGATTTAGCATTCACAATTGTATTGCATGGGATATTATTAAAACTTTGGAGCAAACTTTGGATGTGAACAATGAGTCATACTTATAAATGCAGAAACTTAGATACAAGGAGATTAAATAACATGTCCCAAGTAAAATGGCTAATAAATGGCCGGGATGGATTTCTAACCCTGGTCTTATTATCTGGAAGCATTTTCTTCAACTCTTTACTACATCTGAAAGAGCAGCTACGTCTGAACGCTATTATCATATTTTGATTTCATGAATTCAATGGCTGATACATCACATTGAATGTTCTTCTGCCTTTTCCAACCAGAATATTTAAGAATAATCCCATTTACATTCCTACTTTATACAATTAAAGATATTGCTAGTTTGGGAGTTTTAGAATTATAAGCTAGAATTTTGTTATGAAAATCTCATAAGACCACGTTCTGGGTTATCACTGTCCCACTGTAGAAGTGGAATGAAGACGCTGCACTAACTGCCAGAAAGCTGTCAAAGCAGTGAACTCACAGAGGATGATGCAAAGGAGTAGCGAAGTACAGAAAGGTGTATGTCTATATGATGCAACTTTGTGCTCAGAAAACACCAGCAACTACTAAGTACCCTGGCAGGGTGGAATTAAGTCACCCAGACCCTAACCAGAGCCAATGCTGCGGCTGGACCAGCCCCTGTGGTTCGTATGATGATTGCAAGATAAACCTCAGCAACAACCAGCAAGAAACTTTGAAAAAACAAGGTTTATACTCCCAGTCCCGGTGGGTGCAGGAAATGACTAGGGTCAGAAGCGAGGTTGTGGGTAGAAAGAAAGAGAGAACATGGAGTTGTAGTTCTGTCTTTATTGAGGTCAAGGGGAGTTGCCTGTAGTTTCACGGGTTTACTCTTTATTAGTGGATTTAAAACATAAGAGTGGAAATTGAAGTGTGGGAAAGGGAAAGCAGGCAGTTAGTTGAAAGGGCAGTTACCTAGGTCAACCACTTTTCCCAAAGGGAAAGTTAAGGGGAGGGCGACTTTTGTAGCTAACTGGCGACGTCCTTCTGGATAAATGCCTTAGAATTGGGTGCCACAGCACTCAAAAGATAGACAAAGGCACTTAACACCGTAGGCACAGAAGTTGTCAGGTGCTTACAATATAGTTACAAATGAAAAATTACAGTAATATTTGAAAAATTATTTTAAAAACATTAAGTGTACAGTTTGTTAGAGCATGGTGCCATTTTGCTAAGGTTGTGTGTTCGATCCCCAGTCAGGGCATGTACAAGAAGCAAACAGTGAACACATAAATAAGTAGAACAACAAATTGATGTTTCTTTCTCTCTCTCTCTCTTTTCCTTTCTCCCTGTAAAATCAATAACATAAAAAAATATTAAGTGTGCAGTTAAGTACATTCACATTTTGGGACAATCATTACCACCAAACATCTCCAGAATTTTCATCTTTCAGATCTGGAATTCTGTACCTATTAAACAATAATTGCATCATCGGTCTTTCTCCCAGTCCCTGGCAACTGCCATTCCAGTCTCTCTCTATGACTTTGACAATTCTATGTACTTCAAATAAATAAAATTATTCAATAAATGCCCCTTTGTGGTGAATTTATTTCACTTAAAGTATCTTTAAGAATCATCCATGTTGAAACATATGTCAGAATTTCATTACTTTTTGATATGAAAAATAGAGACATTTATTGAAGATACAAGATACAAGAAACATTGTACACAGGACAATGATGCCTCAGTCCCCTTCAAAGTAGGTACCTTGGGACCTCACACAGTTTTCCCTTCGCCATCAGCTGCCCTGCTCTATTTTCCTGAATCTCATCTACAGTCTGAAATCTCTTCCTTTTCAAAGGTGATTTTAGTTTGGGGAAAAGCCACAAGTCACAGTATGCTGAATCTGGGCTGCAGGGGGGCTGAGTCACCTGGGTGATTTGATGTTTCACCAAAATCTCTGCACTAGAGGTAATGCATGCATGGGCATGTTGTTGTGATGAAGCTGCCAATCACCAGTTGCCCATAGCTACAGACTTCTGAATCATTCTAATAATTTTCATGGAGGAATGTTCAAGCTTAATGCAAAATGTGATGCAGATTCGTTGCTCTACTCCCTCAGTCATTTTGAATGCGATGACCACACAGTACACACGCTCACTCAATGGCATCTACCACCCTCACTGACTAGTACAGTGAAGTCGTCATTGCTCATGCAGGTGTATTCTAGTCCACTCTCCTTGGCTGCCAGGTCACACTGATGTCACACAAACTATTCTCTTATATTAACAATGTCTGGACTATTTTGGATAGACTTCATATATATTGGACATTAATTCCTTATCACTATTATAATTGACAAATATTTTCTCCCATTCCATGGCTTTCTTTTCAAATCAATAATGTCCTTTGATACACAATTTTTGAAAATTTTTGAATTTTTTATCCTCACCTGAGGACAATTTTTCATTGCTTTTAGAGAGAGAGAAATCGAGAGAGAAAAACATCAACATGAGAGAGAAACATCAAGTGGCTCTGTTCTCATGCACCCCAACTGAAGATCAAACCCACCACCTGGTATGTGCCCTGACTGGGAATTGAACCCGCAACATTTCGGTCTATAGGACAACACTTCAACCAATTGAGGTATGCTAGCCGGGGCAATTTTAAAATTTTTGTTGTAGACCAATTTTTTTTTCTTCTATTGCATATGTTTTTGGAGTCATATCCAACAACTAATTGCCAAATTCAGTGTGATGAAACCATTCCCCTATGTTTTCTTCTAATTATATGCTAGGCACTAAGTTCAACAGCATCTCTTATAGAAAATGTGCACTTGTTAGAAATAATGAGAGGAGAAACCTGCCGCATAAAATATTTGCAGGCCCACATACAGCAGTAGTTTTGATGAAGGCCTACCTTTGTTAGCAGCAGATAATTAAAAGCCATATGCTGTAGGAGAGACTGGCAAAAATAAAAACCTTCCTGTGTGAGGGGCAGTCAAGACATTTTATCAAAAAGAGTCACAGCAAAGTACTGATCAAAAACAGGAAAAAAAAAAAAAAGAAACCTGGACAAAACTTCTTGCGCTAACTGTATAAAAGAAAACCTATTGAGGTTTATGGTGGGGGGAGGAGTGGTCAGAGGAAGTGGGAGAAATCATATATATTGAAAATATTCCCTTGTCCAACCTCTGATATATTTCATTATTTAATTCAGACTAAACACCTATGATGTAAAGGACAGTATTATTATATCACATTTTACAGATGACAAAATGAAATTTCTAGACATAGCAAACTGGTGAGTAAAACCCTACAAAACGAGGGACAGAGATGGGATTTGCATCTGAGTCAATTAGCCTCAAAATCCAGTTCAGCACTCTACACAACACCTGTTTCCCTGACCTACAAGGAAACTTGCACCCATGTGTTGATTTCATGTAACCAAGGTCTTACAGCAAACTGCAACAGGAGCCCTTGGTTCTTTCCCCTGAAAATCTCTGCACATCTAACTGTTCCAGTGTGAAACTGGGATCTTCCCACTTTGCAATAAACAATGGTGAGATGTCACTGTATGGAGGAGATGGGAAGGCAGATTTGTTGTAATATTGGCAAAAGAGCTTTTAAAGTGACAGAATATGGTTAGGCCAAAAGACAAAAAACAAAAAAGAAAGAAAGAAACAAACAAACAAACAAAAACACCCAGCAAGAGAGAGTTGAAAAATAGAGAGAATGCAGGGTGAGCCAGAGGGCTAGGTTATGTTGAAGAACAAGAACAGGCAGACAGGGTAACTTTGACCATCTGAAAAAACAGAGATCCTAGTGATTTATAGGTAATGCAATTTCAGGGTAATCATAACATGCGGGATGAGACCACACGAGTGGGAGAGTTAAAGAGGATTAGAAGAGAAGGTTTGACGCAAGAATTCAAGGGACCGAGACTTCAGAATGTTGGGGTCATTCAAGTACATGTTAAAGGCCCTCAAGCTGACTGCCAAATTCAGGATGGACAAGTAGAATTTGTTTCAGGAGATGCAATTTGTTGAAAGAGAAAATAACATGAAAGCCACTGTAGGCCGGGCATTAAATGTCACGAGTTTCTTTGAAGCAGAATTTTTCAGAGGAGGAAGGAGAGTGATAATCTGGAAATGGTAAGGGGATTCTTGTGGGTCCCCAACTTTTTGTCAAGTACAGACCAGCACCACCTGCAGTATGACAGAAAAATAGCACCATGATTAAGTGTGCTTTTGAAGAGATGATGTCCACAGGGGACAATCTCTAGAGAAGTCTTCTGGATTCCAAATGTTTGCTTTCTTCCCATCCGTGACACTGTTTATGAAATAAATAACAATAACTAGTTCTATATTTGAGCAGTATGATGTTGAATCTTGTCCATTTAGAAACTACTGAAAATCCTGTGGTAGTTGGGGGGAAAAACAGATACCACTAAAATTATAATACACACACTGCTATTTATAACAACTAATGCTAGCCTAAAATATTTAGGTATTTATGTTTTCTCTTAGTAACTGGAAGGACGAAAGGTAGACAGGTCAAAAGAACAAGACACTTTCTAGATTGAAATCTGAGTTTGGATTCTCTTCATTTCACTTTGATATTTGTTTTATAAGGATGAAAAATTCATATGAATGAAACAAAGATATAGACTCTGAATTAAAGACATTTGAAACTTTGTACTTTAATCTCTTAAAATGGATGTTGGCACACAGAAACCTTTAGATAAGGACTGGAGTACAAGTTAATTTGCAAAAGGAAAGAAACATCTGCAAAGGTCGAGAAATGAGCCAAAGAAGGTCATTAAATAGTGCATTATTAAGCCATCTTCCATTACAGTTCATATTTCCCAATAAAAATGGTTCAAAGTATAAATGTTTACACATACGAGGCATACATTTGAAAATCTTAATTGGAGAGTAGCCATTTCACTACCCTGCGGACATGTATACTGTCAGACTGACAGAAGTCCTCAAAACTAGAAAAGGAGAAATGCAAATTAATATGCTGAGGAATCACATATTACTGTGTTCATTGTAACCTAAATTAATATCACCTATAGATCTACATATACTTTATTTAATTTGAGGGATTTTATCTAAAAAAACTAAGAGTAGCCCTAGCCAGGTGGCCTTTTTGGAGGATTTCCTATACACCAAAAGTGTGCAGGTTCCATTCCTGATCAAGGCACATGCCTAGGTCACAAGTTTACTCCCCAGTCAGGGCATATACTGGGGGCAACCCATTGATGTTTCTCTCTCTCTCTCTCTCCCCCTTCCTCTCTCTCCAAAACTCAATGAAAGTATCATTGAGCAAGGATTTTTTTTTAAAAGAAGAAAAAATATCAATTAAAAATTTTCTGGTAACAGGCAAAATTAGCCAGAGTCCCATAAAATACATTCTTCACCAAATCTCTTACTGTCCAAAAAGAAATTTCTACCTTACATGACATTGCCAAGAAAGAATAATTCTATCGGTCAGCAATATGCCAAAGGTGGTAAGATTAATTAAACAGCAACAATAATGACAAAAATAACAGCAATGGTGTTTACTAAGGTTTTACTAAGTTCCGTTCACTTTCAATATAGTAAAAGCTTGGTCTTCACAAGGCAACCTGTGGCATAGCAGCAGAAGAAAGAGAAGCCCAGAGGAGGTAAGCAATGTCCCAACTTCATGCAGTTGGTAAATGACAGAGCAACGCCCCAACCCAGACAGGCTGGCTTCATTCACAGTGTGCCCTAGGACAGTGCTTCTCAAACCTGAGCGTGCTCCAGACGCACCTGAAGAACTGGGCGCAGCCGGGCTCCTGGGCCACTCTCTCCGAGCTCCTGATTTGGGAGGTCTCGTGGGGGGAGACGAGGCCAAGCTCCTGCTGATGCTGATGCTGCCAGTCAGGATCCTCAGTATAGCACACCTTGTTTAACAAGCAATTGAAGCGTTTTATAGCTGTTTTTCTTAGACAACAGCCCAGAGGCTAAGACATTCTTCTGAGAATAAAGATGTCCAGATTCTAAGCCAGGCAAACAGATATCAACAAATCTATTTTCTGGTTCTCTTATATTCCATAAAAGGGAGAGAAATTTCTTTCCTATACACACCTGGTGTGTGAACAGACTACTTTCTGTAAAAGAAAGTGGTAAGATGCAAATGTGTGAGAAACAAGGCGTTAAAATACATGTACCAGTAGACATAACATTTCAGGGGGATATGGGAGCCGAGTCGTTCCTTTGAAAAGTGCACAGGACATGTGTGAGAAGCAACTGATAGAATGAACAGCAACACATTTAAGGAACAAGAGTAGGACTGAAGAGGCAAACACAACTGCCAGGCAAAGAATTCTTCCAAAAAGAAAAAAAAGTCAGTGTGTAAAACCTGATTAAGTAGAATCATTTGTTCAAGCCAGTATTCATAGGTTTGATACAAAACCTTTGAATACTCATTTGTGATTTTTATCAGGAATGTACCACAAAAACAGGAGTGTGTCTTCAACATTAACCAGAGGTAATGTCCTAGAGATTCTCCTCAAAGGGACCTGAATTGCAACCTGCATATAATGAGTGTTGAGGGTAGGTAAGCACACTAGGAGATGGAGCTCCCCATGGAAAATGGTCATTGGGGTAATCTCCAGATTTACACCCACCTGTGGAGACTGGGGAAGAAGCAGGATTGGGCACATGCAGAAGTCGGGCTGTAATATAGTCACAAGAGAGGTCCCAGCTAAACCGGTAGAAGCTATCAAGTTAAAATGGCTGTTCTAATTCGTCAAGGTGGAGAGAGGTAGCCTGGCATTTACAGCTCCTAAATACATTTATCAGCTCTTATATGTAGGCTGCCCCAGAGAAGGGAGTGTGCTCATGCACAAGGGCAATTTTTAGAGAGGGCAGGTGGTAGAACTGCCCAGGGAAGGACTCTGGCTGCGGAGGAATAAGCTTGCAGCGCAGAAAGGGAACCGGGTAGTGCATCACAGCATCCACTGCAAACAACCATGTGAGTTAGGAAGTCAAGGCTCAGTCCTAATGATCTGGTAACCTGGTCACAATAGGCGAGATTTCTTTACTAACGAGTGCAGTGATATCCTCACGGCTGGCAGATCTTATACCCTGATGTAGTGTGTTCTGTGATATCTATCCATCCGGTTTGATGAAGCCATAAAAATAACATCTTTTCTTCTATAAATAAACTAAACCCCGCAAATCATGTTCATACTCTGTGCCAGGCTAATGAGTTACTTAATCCCATGGTTTAATAAATGTATGAACATCAAGGGTAATTCTAGGAACCAACCCAAAGATGGCAGCATATACATACGATGTTAAATTTCTTTTGATGCCAGAGAAAACGCTCAAAATCTAAGCTAGTTTCTATTCCAAAATTATTCTGAAGAACAACTAAATGATTCTTCGTAAAAGCTCACCCTAAAAACAAACACGTTTTGTGGCAACGTGCCGCACCCAGATTCAGCGGCAGGTCTCGGAGTGAACGTACACGACGTGAGGGTGAAAGAGGGCCGGGATTGCTTGGTAAAGAGTTCTGCCTTTCCTCCTACTGGTGGGACAGCGGGCATCCGCTTGATAACGTCTGTGCCTCAGTTTCCTCATTTGCAAATGGAGGTAATTATAGTGCCTCCCTTGTAGCGTTTCCAGAAGGATAAAGTGAAAACATATGCATAATTTGCAACAGATCCTGGTAGAGGTTGAGTTTGCTATTAATTTTTCACCACTTTTAATTGAGATGCCTGACACTATATACTTGCTTCTAATCAAAGCTGTCATTTATCAGTTGTGCACATAATACAAGATTTAGCATTCACAATTGTATTGCATGGGGTATCCTATTAAATCTTTGGAAACAACTTGGGGTATAAATAATAGGTCACACTTATTAATGCAGAAACTGAGATACAAAGAGATTAAATAATATGTCCCGGATAAAACTACTAATAAATGGCTGGGATGAACTTCTGACCCGGCCTTATTTACCGCCAGCATTTCACTCAACTCTGTACTACATCTGAAAGAGCAGCGACATCTGAATGGTTTCCCAAATTTTGATCTTTTAATATATTTTTCTTCCTCTTCCAACCAGAATATTTAAGAATCACCTCATCATTTTAATTTTTAGCTGAAACCATTGAGGATATTGCTAGCCTTGGAGTTTTAAAAATATAAACTAGAATTTTATTATGGAAGTTTTATCACATTCTTGGTTTTTACTCTGCAGAATTTAAGATGGTACACAAAATGCCACGAAGTTTTCAAAGCAGTGTGAACTTGCAGAGGACAATGCAAAGAAGTAGGAAATTACAAGTAGATATATGTCTATATGATGCAAGTTGGTGCTCGAAGATCTTGAAGAATGTTAAAGCAAAGGTAAGTGAAGTCGTCTAGTCTGTATTTGGACTGGTAACTATACAGACAATGAAAGTGACAACACATGGTCATATATAGAGAGAGATCTATGTCATATACTATATATTATATGTAAATCACATATAAAATAATATATAAATCATCTATAAAATAATATATAATCATATACAATATAAATAATATACAAACCATATATAAATCATATATATATATATATCATCATATATGTGATTTTTAATTCAAATATTTGAATTTTCAGAATCTATATTCTGGTCCTTAGGAAAAAAGAATCAAAGTTCTCAAAATTATAAACGTGTGGAGCAATTCAAGGATGAATACATGGGCAGCTAGAACGCTCAGATGTTTTCCTCTGTATCTCAGCTAATCCTAGTATCACTGCTATGGAATACCATACAGTTGAGAAATGAGGTCTCTGCAACTTTACCTTCTGTCCAGAGAAACTTTAGGTGCCAAAATTGAGCCCACGTTATGGCAATATGTTGACCATATAAATTAGATGTCCACTGCTATTTTCCAGAAAAGCCATCAGTACTTCCTACACAAGTAACATTAAAAATGCTTTTATTATAACATAGTATAAAAAGTACTAATGTAACTTGCATATCTACAGATTTTTAGGTATTTTAGCTCATTGTTATTGAAGATTAGTTTTCAGCAGCCAAAGTGAATAAAATTAAAATGTTTTAGGAATTTTCCAAAACTCTTTGCACAAAAGAATTTCCCTCTATTGTATAGTATATGTCATGTGTCAAGGTTTTTTTAATTTCTCAAATTTACTAGTTATATATAAGCATATATATGATCTTCCCACTCCCCCATTTCCTGCCTTAAAAACACATAGCAGGAAAACGTGTCTATTACAGGACTTCAGAATGCATCTTCGGATGCTGAAGATTAGGTGGTATTTTTATAAGCAACAGGGAGTTAAACTTTCCCTTGTAGACATCATCAAGACATAACATTAGCAACAAAACAAAACTCTTTAGGCCAGACATTTGCAAAAGGACACCAAAAAGCATAGGGAAAATACTGAGTCATTTATTTCAAGCTTGGTAATCATACAACCATCAACATCCACGAGATACTGTAAACTGCTTCCAACTGCGACTCTGTTAACTCATCCTGATCACATCCAATAGCTTGATCTCTTCCAAACACATGGGAGGGAGGAAAAGATCAACAAACATCCTGTACAGCAACCTAAACTCTCTCCCTGGACCTTGAACTTCTGCTAAAGGCCACGGCTCTCTGCTGCCCAGAAATGCAAGAACTAACCCATATTA
Organism: Micronycteris hirsuta; assembly: GCA_004026765.1. Taxonomy (NCBI): domain Eukaryota; kingdom Metazoa; phylum Chordata; class Mammalia; order Chiroptera; family Phyllostomidae; genus Micronycteris; species Micronycteris hirsuta. The sequence continues at coordinate 57,407 of PVJI01008341.1, forward strand.
GGGTCATATCAACATCCTACAGGCTTTAGTAGTTACTGAAAGGAACTGTACTTCCATGTCTCACGGATGGCAACTCCAGGGTTAGATGATGGACAGAGAATTAGCATTCATTGCTTAGGTCTCCTCCATATTAAAAAAAAACAAACAAAAAACCTAGTGATGTCTCACCATTTTTTTAAAGAATATATATGCCCTTAAAGGATATGTGTATTAAGTTAGCTTATCAGAATTAAGTATTCTTGTATTTTGTAATAAATTTATATAATAACTCTCCTCAATTTCCCTAGTTAATGCTGGAAACACAAAGGCATATACTAGGAGGTCTGTCCAGAAAACATCCAGCCATTGTTAATATATGAGAATGGTTTGTGCAACATGGATGTAACCTGGCAGCCAAGGAGAATGGACCGGAATGCACATGCATAAACAATGATGATTTCACTGTACTAGTTGGGGGGACAGTGGACTACATTGAGTGAGCATGTGTACTGTGTGGCTGTTGCATTCAAATGACTGAGTGAGTAGAGAAATGCATCTGCATCGTATTTTGCATTAAGCTTGAACATTCCTCCACAGAAACTATTTGCGTGATTCAGAAGGCTTTTTGGGATGATGCAATGAGTGTAGCTCAAAAGAATTATAGCAAAAAGGCTTCAAAGATGGTCAAGAATCTGTTGAAAGTGACCCACATTCTGGAAGGCCTTCAACAGGCAGGACACTTGAGAATGTTGAACGTGTACGGGCTGCAACCAACAAAGATCAGCGACTGACAGTGCGAGAACTAGAAGCTGATCTGGGGATTCCCAAAACTACTGTGCCTGAGATTTTGATGTAGGATCTTTGCATAAAATATCTCATGGCAAAATTTGTTCTGTGACTTCTACTACCAGAGCAGAAGGAACATTGTGCTAATGGCTTGATTCAAACTGTTACCAATGACCCAGATTTCAAGAAGGTTATAGCAGGAAGTGAATCGTGAGTCTATTGGCTATGATCAGGAAAGAGAAGGCCCAGTTGTCCCAATGGAAGTCACCTGGTTCTCCACGCCCAAATAAGGTGTGGCAAAGTCGCAACAAGATCAAGACCACGTTAACTGTGGTTTTGATTGGGAAGGTGTTGTCCATCAGGAGTACCCTCCAGGCCAAACAATTAATAAGGAGCACTACCCCAGTGTTCTTCATCAGTTGAGAGATGCAATATGACGAAAGTTGCTGCAGCTGTGGGCAACTGGCGATTGGCAGCTTCATCGCAACAATGTGCCTGCTCATGCATTAAGTCTCCTGCAGAGTTTTTTGGTGAAACATCAAATCACCCATCCAGGTGGCTCAGCCCCCCTAAAGCTCAGATTTGGTGCCCTGCAACTTCTGTTTTTTCCAGAAACTAAAATCACCTTTAAAAGAGAAGAGATTTCAGACCATCAGTGATATCCCAACTATGTGATATCCCAAGGTGACCACTTTGAAGGAGATTGAGGCATCGTTGTCCTATGTACAATACTTCTTGTATCTTCTTCAATAAATATCTCCATTTTTCATATTACATGGCTGGATACCTTCTGGATAGACCTAGGTATTCCCACTATGCTTTTCCTTTCCATAGACCTAATGTAGACTATAACTTTTTCCCTCCCCTACCTGTACCCTTTCTCTATGGGAGTGTTACCAACATGTTGTAATAGATGAAACCATATGGTATGTTTTCTAAAGGGGCTGCACCATTTTCCATTCCTACCAGCGATAAATGAGGGTCCCAATTTTTCCACATCCTTGTCAACACTTGCTTTTTCCTGTATTTTTTTTATTATTATAGCCATTCAATTGAGTGATACCTCAAATGATTTTTGTCTAAGTTTATGCTGGTTTATTCAACACAAGGAATCTGCCATATTAACTAATAGCAAAGCCAGTTTTCATTACTAAATCAATCAGCCATAAATACTTTCTCCAAAAATAAAATCTCTCATTCATTTTCAATGCAAACAGACATTTTCATACTCATGAAAACTATTCCTCTTTTCAGCTCAATTTCTAAGTTATACAGGAAGTAAATCAAAGAGAAGAGATAAAATGTAAAGGGCTTCAACATTTTTGCAGCCTGAAAAAATGTTCCCATCATCCTCAGTGTTTCACGGATCCTCTCCTTGCTCTGATCTTAGGGGCTTTCCCTGGAGAAGCCACCAAGCATTTTCTCACATTAGCCTGAGAACAGAATAAGCATGAAAATGGAACTACATTCCCAACCCCCTCCATAGAAAGTACCTAAAGCCAAAAACTAACACCAACCTATGCTCTTCACAGAAATATTTATCAAGACAAACAAACAAACAAAAAAAAAATAGAAGCATAGTATATTGCCTTGAATAGACAAGATTTCATATACCCATGAGTTCAAATTCCCTTTCTTGGGCTTTGTATATGCTTTTGCACCTCAATGTAATTAGTACTTGAAATTCGTGAGAATTACGCTTTTTTTTTTATTTATTTTATTTTATTTTTTTTTTCCAATAGTAAGCACAATTGTCAAAGGGGGATGTGGAAAAAGAGAACCAGCAGGAGGTCTGGACTTCAAAACTTTCATTAACCCAAGATTTCTTTCCCTCCTCAACTGTCTGTCAACCAAGTCAGGTGCCAACACTCCAGACTAACCCTCAGCAGTGACCGTTGAGCGGTTTGAATCTGCGCCAAGCGACAGACTCTAAATACAGATTGACAGGACCATTGACCAATCACAGTACCAGGTTTCCTTTCCCCAGTCCAATCATAACTGCTGCTTGGGAGACTTAGTACTGAAAAGAAAGGGGTGGGCCAAGGGGAGGGGCCAAGGGGAGGGCCATTAGAAACACCACCATCCCACGACTTCCCACAGCAGTAAAGTGGTCCTTCAGCATTGTATTTGTATTGTGAAGATGTCTCTTTCTAAGAAGTTAACTTTGGACAAACTGGATGTTAAAGGTAAACGAGTCATCATGAGAGTAGACTTCAACGTTCCCATGAAGATGAACCAGATTACAAACAACCAGAGAATCAAGGCTTCAATCCCAAGCATCAAGTTCTGCCTGGATCATGGAGCCAAGTCAGTAGTTCTTATGAGTCATCTGGGTCGACCTGATGGTGTTCCCATGCCTGATAAGTACTCCTTGGCACCCGTTGCTGCTGAGCTCAAATCCTTGCTGGGTAAGGATGTTCTGTTCCTGAAGGACTGTGTGGGCCCAGAAGTAGAAAAAGCCTGTGCAAATCCAGCTCCTGGTTCAGTCATCTTGCTGGAGAATTTACGCTTTCATGTGGAAGAAGAAGGGAAGGGCATAGATCCTTCTGGAAATAAACTTAAAGCTGAGCCAGAAAAAATGAAAGCCTTCCGAGAATCGCTCTCAAAGCTAGGGGACGTCTATGTCAATGACGCATTTGGCACTGCTCACCGGGCCCACAGTTCCATGGTAGGAGTGAATCTGCCTCAGAAAGCATCTGGATTCTTGATGAAGAAGGAACTGGATTACTTTGCCAAAGCCTTGGAAAACCCAGAGAAACCCTTTCTGGCTATACTTGGTGGAGCCAAAGTAGCAGACAAGATCCAACTTATTAAAAATATGCTGGACAAGGTCAATCAGATGATTATTGGTGGTGGAATGGCTTATACCTTCCTTAAGGTACTCAACAACATGGAGATTGGTGCTTCCCTGTTTGATGAAGAGGGAGCCAAGATTGTGAAGGATATCATGGCCAAAGCCGGGAAGAATGGTGTGAACATTACCTTTCCTGTTGACTTTGTCACTGCTGACAAGTTTGATGAGAACGCTAAGGTTGGCCAAGCCACGGTAGCATCAGGCATACCTGCTGGCTGGATGGCTTTGGACTGTGGTCCTGAGACCAACAAGAAGTATGCTCAAGTAGTGGCTCAAGCCAAGCTAATCGTGTGGAACGGACCTGTAGGGGTATTTGAATGGGATGCCTTTGCCAAGGGAACCAAAGCCCTTATGGATGAAATTGTGAAAGCCACTTCCAGGGGCTGTATCACCATTATAGGAGGTGGAGACACTGCCACTTGCTGTGCCAAATGGAAAACTGAAGATAAAGTCAGCCACGTGAGCACTGGAGGAGGTGCCAGTCTAGAGCTTCTGGAGGGTAAAGTCCTTCCTGGAGTGGATGCCCTCAGCAACCTGTAGCTGACAAAGTGTTCCTTCCTAGCCCTTAAATCAACTTATTGCCTTCACATCTCAGCTTGACTTTTGTTAAAATCTACTCCTGTATCAAGACCCAGGCAATGACCAAGTGATGGACCTTCAGCACAGCAACACAACTCACTTTAGTTCTGTCATGCATTTACTTACTCTCTTAAAGATCTCATTTGAACTTCACCATTGTGATTCCTAGGAAGTAGGTTGCCTATTAAAGTGAGGTAAATAAGTTGAATTTCTGCTCCTTTTTATTTTAGTCCAGCTTTGTTATTGTTTCACTTCTTGAAACACAAATTTTTGAGGAAGAGTGGGGTAGAAGTTGACAAACTATTAAACAGTTAAAATGCCCAAATAATCTGAGAAAGAAAATTACATTTAAGAACTCATAAGTACCATTAAAGCTCTCCTAAGGGGAGATTTCTTACCACATAAGGAAAATGAGAAATAACGCATTCTTATTAAATCCATAGTGTTAAAAGAAAGATGATAAACCCAAGGAAGGAAAGCCGGTGCGTATGGATGCACGAGAGTCACACACATGCCTGTTAGAATGGAAGCTACAGATCAAGGCCAGGTCTCAAACGCATGTCTTCTTTTTAAATCAGGTATCATTTAATAAATAGATAATGTAACTGCTAAATCTAAAAACTTGGTTTTTGAGACACATATGAAATACATATAAAGTATGTTTACTCATGGGGAAAATGGAGATATAAAAACTCTTCTATATTAGAAAGCAGAGTAAGAAAATACTAAGAAATGTAGAAGAAGTGAAAATACCCACTAGAGAATATTTTCCCTAGTTATGTAGACAGAGGTGATTGAGGACAATGTTGGCATCAAATTAAAAGTAAAAATGCAGAGTAAATTTTCCCAGCAGTCATGACCTCTGTCCCATAGGCCCAGATCAATTTCATATATTCAGCATCCTGAAAATTGAACTTAAAATATAATCTTAACATACCCAAAACTTCAACTTATTTCTAAGGATAATATTAATAATGTCATTGTAATCCCAGGGTAGATGTAGGAATTAAGGTATAGACCTAAAAACAAGTAAAAAAAGAAAACCAATATTATAGTAGTTGAACAAAGATTGTATAGCATATTACTGTCCGTATATAAGACTAGCGCACACAGATGGACTCTTCATCATGTAGTCATCTAGAAAACCAACTGGTGACACAAACCTGTGACTAATAAGTGAGTTTCATTTCTGCGTCTGAGGTATCTGTCTGAGCTTTTACTACTTGATAGCCAGCAGAGCTAAAGAAAAGGAATGCATTTTAGCCCTGGCTGGCATAGCTCAGTGGATTGAGCGCGGGCTGGGAACCAGAGGGTCCCGGTTCGATTCCCAGTCAGGGCACATGCTGGGTTGCAGGCCAGGTCCCCCGTGAGGGTCATGTGAGAGGCAACCATACATTGCTGTTTCTGTCCCTCTCTGTCTCCCTCCCTTCCCCTCTCTCTCTAAAAAATAAAAATAATAATAAAAAAAAAGGAATGCATTTTTAAAAAAATGTATGACCCAAAAAGTTCATAAAAATTTTTTCGCTTACTCTATTGGCTATGAGTTGTGTAATAAGGCCTTTTTTGCAAGGGAGGCTTAGGAATGTATTCTCTTTAGTTGCATACCTTGTATTCAACTAAAAAGCAATAGATTCTATTACTACAAGGAAGTAGGGTGAATAAATACAGGAGTAAAATTCATGGTTTCTGACAAACTGTCAGTGACATAGGAAAAAAAATACATCATCCAGAAATATATTCAATATGGGAAACTAAAAAGAATAGTCATTTATTTTTCTCATAACCCAACAGCTCTTTCTATATACACCTCATGTAGAATAGGGGAAGAGAAATAGGAAACTGCAATAAAAATCACCACCTAAAAAACCATTGATTCATTAGAGTTATAAATAAATTATGCTGGATCAATGTTTCAAGAACTCCCTAAGCTGGCAGTGGAAGAACTTCCTTGGTTAGACTCTGGGTTTGTCTTCTGGGAGAAAGTCTCTTATTCATTGTCCTTTGTAGCCCCAACTTTGGTCATCTGGGAAATTTCCTTTTTCCCTAATCTTTCTAAACCTCATATTGGAGAGCTGGGCCACATTAGGCCACTGCAAAGCGTTTCCAGCTTTCTCCTTGCTGGTGCAGACTCAGGAAAGCAATGGCTTCTTTCTATAGCACAAAATTAAAGCCATTCAGGACAGACGTGTGCTTTTTCAACTTTCTCAAGAATCAAGATTTCCAGTCTATATAATCACCTGTGAAAGAAATTCACCCCAAAATTTCTTCTAGTTATAGTTCTAAATCCTCTGGTTCTTGCTTTTAACTGTACAGCTGGGCCCACTGTCATCTTCTTCATCTTAAGAATGGTTAACTTATGGCCCTCTGAAAAGGTACCAGGGATGGGAAAGGTGTACCTATGATTTGATCTTTGCCCATGGTCTCCTTACGTTTTTGGCTGAAAAGTCCAAAAATTTGAGAAAACTGTGACAATCTTTTTCTTGCCATTTGCGGTATTGAGACAGATTTTTCAACTCAGAAATCACTTTCCTGGTCTATTAGCCAATTCAGGTTTCAGGCAATAAGCAGATTGTCCAATATTTCCTGGCTGTGCTCATTTTTTAAAAATATTGTTGTTCAGTTACAGTTGTCTCCATTTTTCCCCCTGCTCTCCCCTGACCTGCCCACCCCTCGAGATTCAATCCTCCTTCCCCCATTTTCCTTGTCCATGTGTCCTTTATACATGCTCCTTGACTTGACCCTTCCCTTTCTTTCTCTCATTATCCTAAACCCCCTTCCCCTCTGGTCACTGTCAGATTGTTCTTTATTTCCATGTCTCTGGTTCTATTTTGCTCACTTGTGTTTTGTGGATTAGGTTCCACTTATAGATGAGATCATATGATATTTATCTCTCACCTCCTGGTTTATATCACTTAGCATAATACTCTCTAGTTCCATCCATTTTTTAAAAAAATTTAGTTACAAGGTCCGGCAGAAGTAACTCTGTTGAGTGTGGTTGATAGGGAACATGAATGTTTTGCATGAGATGGACAGCAATTTGAGCGTTTCTCCTAAAACATCATATGGTGTGCTTGAGTGTGATATTATTATGTTACGTAATTATATGCTTATGACTTTGTAATACAATATATTTATGTAATAAAAAGGAGCATTATTTGTGCCGGACCCTGTATTTATTTTAGTGAGAGGGAAAGGGAGAGAGAAAAAGAGGGAGAGAAACATTGATGGGAAAGAGAAACATCAACTGACTGCCTCTCACACACACCCCAGCCAGGGACAGAACCCACAGCTCATGCATATGCCCCAACCAGGAATCAAATCGGCAACCTTTCGCTTTGCAGGATGACACCCAACCAACTGAGCCACCCTGGTCATGGCTTCAATCTTTATTTCATTTACTGTTAGTTTAATACTTTACTAATGAAATAATAATATATTTAATTTTGAGTTTCCGGCCGCCCCTAGAATGGGTAATATGGGACATATACAATAAAACATCATTCTAAAATATAAAAGGGTTAGGGATTACAAAACACGTCTTATTTAAAACAAGGGCCAAGAAAATATATATTTTTTGTCTGAATTAGAACCACCCACTTTTCAATTGGGGTTTTTAAAAATATATTTTTAGAGCAGTTTTCTAGGTTCATAGCCAAATCAAACATTTGTTACAATCAATGAATTGACATGGACACAGCGTTATTTCCAAAGTCCGTAGTTCACATTAGAGCTCTCCCTTGATATTTGTGCATTCTAAAGGTTTTGGCGAAGGTATGATGACTGTACCCACTGTTACAGTGCCGTAGAGGATAGTCTCACTGCCCTAAAAGCTCTCTGCTCTCTGACTAGTCACTTCCTCCCTAACTTCGGGTAACAACTAAAATTTCATGTGTCTGCATAGTTTTGTCTTTTCCAAAACGTCGTACAGCTGGAATCATATAGTATGCTGCCTTGGCTTCTTTCACTTAGTAATATCCATCTAAGATTGGCTTCTTTCACTTAGTAATATACATCTAAGTTTCCTCCATATTGACTTCAGGTCCAGATGACAGAGTAGGTAAATGCTGGGCTCACCTCCCCAACCACAACAAATACACTAAATTACAGAACAGCCACCCTTGAGAACCACATGAAGATGGGATGAACAGAATGTCTACAACTAAGGACATAAAAAAGAAGCCACGTGGAGATGGGTAGGAGGGTACCTGTCACTAGAGACAGCCTGGAAACTAGAAACAGCCTGGTCTGACACCTATGTGTGGCGGTTAGGAATCAGCGGGGATATCTCCGCTGCAGAGATGCCCCCCAGGAGCGAGGGGCCCCAGGCTCACACCAGGCTCCCCAGCCTGTAGCCCCGGTGCCAGGGAGAGAAATCCCCACAGCTGCCGGCTGTGAAAATCAGCGGGGGCACAGTCCAGGTGAGGCAGAGGGCTGCTATAGACCCAGCTTCCTCTTAAAGGGCCTGAGCACAGACTCCTCACTCACACTCACCCGCAGCTCCAGCAAAGGGATAGCACCTTGAACAACACCAGGGACATTAAGGGAGGAACTAATTTTTTTCTAATTATTAATAATAGTTGTTTTAAACTCTCCCCAAACCCCTGCCATATCAAGGTCTGGTTCTGATGCCCGCTCTGTCTCTGCAAACTGTGTTTTTGTTTTTGTTTTTCTTTCTGCCTTTAGTATGCTTTGTAATTTGTGGTGTTGTTGCTGTTGAAAGATAGATGTACTGGGTAAAGAGAAGTGTGGTAAATAGACTTTCAGGAAGGCAGTGGTGTGGAGTTAAAGAATCACTCTATGGCTGGATGATTAAGTGTCAGCCTCTTCATGAGCCGATGCATGCCCTTGGGCTGTGATCTTCTCAGTTATTTTTCCCTTTGTTCTGTTTTGTTTTCCAATGCCCTTGGTTGCACTGGGTGGATAGAGGAGACTGGAGTTGGGTATCTCCCTTTCCCCATGTAGAAGGCTAGAGCAGGCTTAGCTGAGTACTTCCCTTCCCCCACGTCAGTTAGACTCTAATAAATCCGCCGATAAACTAGGCTCTGGCAGAACAGTTTCTGTTAAAGTCAGGCTTTGTTAAGTAGATCAAAATGTTCTCTAGTATTTTGAAATGGTTACTTTCCCCCAACCTCCAGCCGGAAGCCTGAGGGGATTTTTCTTCATTCTTTACTGTTAGAACCTGGTAAGAGAATCCGGAGGTAAAACTCACAAAAATAATTTTGGGACCTCCCAATGACTGGGTTCCCTGAAATTTCCATCTCTCAGTCTTATCTACACCAAGCCTCCAGCAACTCCTCAGCTCCAGTTCCAGTTTCGCTCCCCTGGAACTGATTTCTGTGGAGTTTTTTGTTGGTGGGCTTCTGCTCTGGTAAGCTGTGATTTTCTGCACCTGGCTATCTCTCTTTCCAGTTTTGTGGGTGGCAGCTCGCTCTGTGACTTAACTTCTTTGACAGACCTAGGAAGAGTTGTTTGTATTTCAGTTTTTTCAGCTTTTCATTTGTTGTTAAGGATAGAGTGGCAATTTCTAAGGTCCTTACATGGTGGACAGGAAACTGAAAATTTAGTTTTGTTTTCACATTTTACTTTAAAATTCAAACATATTTTTTTTATTTTTAACATATTTTTTCAGATATTACATTATGGGATCCATTACTATTAAGGAAATAAAAATAATAGATTTTAAGTCCACTAAAAGTATCTCTTCTTCAAACAAATCCTATTCACTGTAAATTTTACACATAGGGTTATTTCACTCAGGACATCGTAAACACTTGGTATTGGGCTGGCCAAAAAGTTCATTTGGTTTTTCCATAAGATGACTCTAGTAGCGCTTAGTTGTATTTAACTTCATTCAAAACAATTTCGTTAGATTGTATTGTGACAGCTGTCATATCAGCCTGAATTAAAAAAAATAAATAAACAATACTGGTGAATTTTTGTGTAGCTATTTTAATATTGAAGATGGAAGAAAATAAGAAACATTTTTGGCATATTATGCTTTATTATTTGAAGACAGGTAAAATGCAACTGAAATGCAAAAATAGATTTGTGCAGTGTATGGAAAAGGTGGTGTGACTGATTGAATGTGTCAAAAGTGGTTCGGGAAGTTCTGTGCTGGAGATTTCTCACTGAACGATACTCCACAGTCGGGTAGACCAGTTGAAGTAGACAGTGGTGAAATTGAGACATTAATTGACAACAACCAACATTATATCACCTGGGAGATAGCTGATATACTCAAAATATTCAAATCAATAAAATTATGGGTGAAAATGAGAAATGTGTCTTGTTTTATGGAAAAAAAATACAAACTTTTTGGCCAACCTAATACAACATGTAACTCAGTGTTATAGAGTTAATGTTTTTTCATTTCATATTTCTGTAATGCCAAACTGGCCTTGCACCTTAAATCTGCGTTGGAATGCCATGATTTTCCCAGATATTTTCTCTGATGGCATAGGCTGTATGAGGTATCTCATATGGAAATGAATCACTTTATGTCCAAATAAATCATTTATGTCCAAACTGATTCTCCCTTGATTAAAGCCATCAGCCAGTTTCTTTTTCAGAAAAACGTAAACCACTGGATTGTTTTTGTTTTTGCTTTGAGTTTTGTTTTGTTTTTGTGTTGTTTCTGTTTTTAGTTTTGATAAACTAATTATTTTGCTTTAGAATAATAATATATACTTAAAATTATGTTGAAAGAAAGGGGAAGGAAAAGATATGGTTAATACCAGGGATTACAGAGTATTGGCAAACAATGATGAAGTATTTTTACTAATTTTTCTAAAGCAATTTGAACTTATGACAGAAGTAGCTTTCAAGTGCCTTTTCTGGGTTTCTATGAAACCAGATTGAGACACTGAGAGGCAAATTGAGAAACAATGGATTTGACCAAGTGCTTACAAAATCAATTACATAAAAGACAGAATCACAGTTATGTTTGCAAAGCTAAATGTAATAGCAATCTAAACACTTTCCATTGCTCCTTACATTACAGTGCTATTAAGGTTTCCAAAGGCTATAGTACAGTTTTAAATCACTACATGAATATGCTTTGCAAACGAATTTTTAATTTTAATTTCCACGTTTCCTTCAAAAGCCACACATGACGCTCTGAGAGACCCATACCACACCCCAGCTCCCTGGCACAGCTCTAGGAGGCGGTTCGCAATAGCGCAGGTGACTCAGAATGGAAGGAGGGACAGAGCCATGTTGCAGATGCCGCTAGTCATGTAAAATTCAACAAGGCTTGAATTGAGGGGACATAAACAAATACATTCTCTGTTAAGAGGAGACATCATCGGTCTCATCATCTATACAAATGTACTATAAATAATAACAAATCAAAAAGAACAACAGTTTTCCTCCTAAAGATTGAAAACTATTTATGCATTGAATTAAATGCAGCCTTATCCTGAAGCTGGGTTACTTTACTCATTTGAACATTCAAGTATTCATTCCACAGCTTTTCTAGACACAGTTGCTACCCATTGCTCTGTCTGCTATTACAATGTGATAGTTAATTCTCGCAAGAGTTCGCAGACCTATAAGTAAGAGAGAAAATAAGCAACTGCTTTTATTTCTTTATGGTGAGTACTATATTACACAGATGAAGTGTGTTATTTGAGGTGCCAAGTAATGTGCTGAAGATGCATGACACTCCCTTCTTTATGGGAAAGTGTGTGTAATATGGTTTCTAAAAGATGGTATTAGATTTTATGTTAACAGAATCACACTTTGCTATTTTAATCTCCCAAGATTTATATAAGTTTTCTCATGGAGGAAACTTCCATCATCAAGGTACTTCTTACTCATATATATTTTTTATAGTGTATTTGATTTACAGGTATAAATACACGCTCCAAACATATAGAAACCCTTTACTCCTGCATAGTTTCTACCCTGAATCCTCAGACTGTTTCCCTCTGCAGATACACTGGGTTTGCAACCTGAAAGGGAACCCAGATGCAGGGCTGGTTCCGTGGTCCCGGGACTTGTGTGGTCCATTGCACAGTGACCCCTTCTCAGTTTTAATGATCTACTATCTTGTAATTTCTAATAATGTTGAATTTGGGGTCCAGAATTTTTATTTTGTACCTGACCTTACCCAACCTGTACCTAACCTGTCGAAGGCTGCTCCCCTGAGCCCAAAGTTGAGGAGACAGAAGTTGTCTTCACTGTCTCCCTTTAGATGTCCTCAGGTGTTTCTAACTCTTCAGAGTCACATAGAAGGCTTCCTGAAGACTTTCCGAAGATTTAAGACTCATAAAATGCTTCAGAAGATGAGCCCCCATCCCTCCCAATAAACCTCATGTAGAAACAAATCTCTACCAAAATATGGTTTCTGAATGTGTGTGAGTAAATGCTTGAGAAAAAAAATCAATTTTACCTTTCTTAATGGTTCCGCTTGTGTTCTAAAATGCCTTTCTGTGGCCCAATGCTATCATTACCAGCCAAGAAAGAAAGGATTAAGAAGAATATGATGCCCTTTGATGCCAAATATCAATACCGAGATAAGGTACTATACTTTCTCATTATAATTCATCCTTTTCTGTGAGTAACCTTAAGTCTGTCTGGAGGTGAGCAAAACAGGTAGTTGATTGAGAATATTTCTGTCAACAATCCTAGTTAAAGTCTGTCTAAACGTTAGGGTTTTTTCTTTTTATCTGAAAACATACATAATTGCTTTTATAGAAAGCAATTGGCATAAGTTAATGTATTCTTTATTGTGGTTAATCAGAAAATTGTTTTAGAAAAACAAAATGACCTAATGATGTTAAAAATAGTTTTTAAAATAAGGCACTTACATTTGCTCAAAGCACTTAATATTTGTTTTCTTATTATATCCATAAAACCGTGGAATCAAACACTATGATTTCTTTAGAAGGTGGGTGATTTTGTCAGTTGTGTCTGTGACACAGGAGAAACGACAAAGTGTGACCACTTCTGGCAGGTTAGTGGAACACTTCTGGTGTGACACCTGACCCCGGCAGTGAGGGAAGGAAGGTGAGGAAGATGGAGGCAATCACAACCTGTGGCAGAAAAATTTGCAGGCCTTGTTGTCCAGTTGCACGGAGCTTGTTGAGTGAGCGTGAAAGGTGATGCAGAATAATGCAATTGACAAAGTAAAGGTGATGTGATAAAATTATTTTAGTATTCACTATTTTAAGTGGCATACATGCATTAACTCGAGATTTAAATTGCACAAATAACTCATTGATCAGAAAATCTTTAGGTCTTAGAGCAAGCCATTTAGCAAATAAAACCTTTAGGTGCATCATAGGGAGATCTGTCTTACCAGGAAGAAAAGGCAATAGAGACTTGCCCAGGGAGAAACACCTAGTGGTAAATTTTCAGAAACTTGGGGTTCAGATTTAACATTCACCAGACGGGAGGCCTTGAGGTGATACTGCGGAACAAAGTTCTCAGTGCGCTCTTGCCACACCAGCAGCTCCAGAAACTCGTTAGAAATGCAGGTTGTTGTCTATGGGCGCGACCCCCTGAGTCGCAACTCTGAGAGTGGACCCAGGAATCTGTGTTTCTGCCAACTCTAATGCTTCTATCTCTTCTGTGTTCCTTAGTCCCTCCCCGCCCCCCAAGTCCCAGCGTTTCTCTTTCGGCTCACTTTGATAACCACTTTACAAGGCAATAGGAATTAGGTCTAGCAACGGTCATGTTAACGTCTAGTTGTTTCAACTGAGGCAAATTATTTCACTGTCTAGCCATCTGTATCTGAAAAAATAATATATTATCTATATGTTTTCTGGGGTTCCTTTTGCTTGTGAATTATATGACTCTGAAACTCTGATTGTTATACTTGAGACTATTGGTTACCTTTTTCATCTACTCTTTTTTTTCTGTTTAAAGTAAATAAAATTTATTTTTTATTGTATTTTTTTTACATTTTTTATTGTTGGTCAAATAAAACAGGAAAAAAATGGCCCAGGAGCTAATAGGCACATGACACAGAGGTTTAAATTTTAGAGAAAAACAAAAAACAAGAAACATCAGAACTTTGGCTCTCCCGATATAAATTCTTTTGCAATTTGACTCTTAATTCCTATATATGAAAGCAAATTTCCCCAAAATTAAATTGTCTGAGAACTTAAAAAAATAAATAGAATAAACTATAGTGAAATGGATTCAATTATTCTATACCTTATAAGAAG